>CM068837.1:75412437-75432437 GCA_028554795.2 Sinohyriopsis cumingii
GAGATACATATTTTATTTGTAAGCAATTACTGACAACGTCCTGCTTGAAATTCCAAATATAGTTTACCAGTCAGCTTATTTTATGTTGTCAGTATAAAAGACGAGGCATTGTGTCGGCTGAATGTCATTATTGAAGGATATTCACCTCATTACGTGCTGTTTGTTTCAAAATGAGATGAGATCTATGTTGCGATGATATAGTTTCACCTACGTGAAGGATTAATGGAAAAGAAAATACTACAAAAAGGTAGATTTCGACATTTGTATCTGTCAAATATGTTTATTTTTCTTTCGGTATGTTAGTCAAACAGTTCCAACAGTGTAAAAATATCGGTAATCATTTTCTTTTCCCACGGTTATCACTAGACTGGACTCACTACTTTATTTACATTAAACCAAAGACGTGGGTACAGTGAAGAACATTGTACCATCGTATACCGTTCTATTTCACGATATACCGTAGTTATATTAGAGACCAATTACTGAATCCGCAGATACAGGGCCCTGATACATCTTTCTTAATCATAAGCTGGACAAATACATTTCTCTGATTAATATCAAAACATGAAAATGCTATATCCATTATTTTATTTTAAAAATTCGGTTGAGATTAATGAAAATAAAAAGCTCAGACGAAAGAATAGCCCCCACTAGAAAATAAGTTCAGTAAATTTTAGTTGATGAATTTGTTATATGTGTGCTAATTGTTGTATGAGTTGTATTATTAAAGATGCAACTAATGGGAGTCGATTAAGCTTACATTATAACTTGCACCTGTAACTAAAATGAGTTGATTAATCTTGCGCTATAACTTACACCTGTAACTAATGCGAGTTGATTAAGGATACATTATAACTTACAACTGTAACTATTGTGCGTTTATTGACCGTGCTCTATAACTTATACCATGTACATGATATTTTACTGACATTAGTGATATGGTTTATAAAACTAGAACGTGTTGACTCAACACAAACCATGCTAACCGATTAATATAATAGCAGGACGAACTTAAGCAGGATACCAAAACCAGGGCAATAATGTTGTGTCTTGCAAAGGACTAAATGTACTTAACACATTAACATATGTTAGTAAATAACTAAGAAGTTATCTATTATTTTATCCCATATTTCTTTCGGCCACCACGTTAGTATACGTGTTTTGTGTCAGATATGTGACTAAAGGTTCATAAAATTAATTATACTCCTAATTTTAAAACTTAATTGTGGGAGAATAACGCTGTTCTGTAAGTAAAAATAAAAATAGTTGTTTGAACTGGTTTGTCATGATAAATGGAAACATGCCGGTATTATATTTATTTTAGTAGCAAGATTAAAAGAAACAAAGTTTTGGGGGCTCCGAGTTTCCGAGTGGGCTAAAGCGCTCTCCGTTACGGATCACTGCCATCTCACCTCTGTCTGCGCCGGTTCGAGTCTCGGATTCAGTCAATGTGGGTATGTGAGAAAGCTTGCCAGTAGTTTCTCGTGGGTCGGTGGTTCTTTCTGGGGTTTTCCCCGGTTCTTCCTCCACCATTAATACTGGCCGCCATGTAAATAAAAACAACATATTCTAGACAATTTCAGCTTCAGATCATGTTAATTATTGTATTGATGTATTTTGTATTCACCATTGTTTTCGCCAATTATAAAACATTTCACAGTAAAGGATATGAATTGTTCGACACATTCTCTGCTTTTTTTTATTGGAACATTGAATGTGTAGTCGAATATCCGCCTCTCTTCCTGTTTCGTTTTATTTTCTTAACCATCCTCATTTTCTCGGTGATATCATATATGACGAGTGGCGGATGGATGTAAGATATAAGTGTCGCAATTAGCAGATCAGATTAAGGTTTAACTCTCAAATGAAGGTAAATCGAAAATCAGATTTCAACAATTGTGTATCAATCAGTCCGTATGATCCACAATAGCACACATCTTACTTATCTTTCCACCAATTCTCATATCCACTTCATGCACTTAAAACACTAGATTATGGCATTGCATACTTTGAAATTAATGCATTTGCAATCGATAGCGGAATGTGTATGTCTTTCATCATGTAAATATATAGAACAGGTAATAAACCTGGCTACCTTTGTTCATAGTTTACCTATTGGGTCCTTGAGAGCATGCGTCAATAATGTTTCCTTGCACATCTATACACGTGCATAACTACTTTAGTGGTCTTCAACGTCAAGTACAGGTCGACATTTGCTTGATTTAGGGTATTACAGATTATTGCCCGAATATGTAATAACACAAAAACTAGTTTGCGTGCGCTTCAATTATACGTTTGTTAGCAGAGACACGGCCTTTCAAAGCGACAGCACGTTTAGTTAGTTTCGTGCTTTGGATTTATTGTATTGTTCAGGCTTCAGGAGTCAGGTAGGGGTATAAACCGTATATCATCCAAGTTTGCGTGTCACTCAGCAGTTTCAATATGCGTTCTGTATGAATTCGTTCTATGTAATTCTTGCACACAAACATAAGAGTAAGACGTAATTGGCAAACTATTTATACTCTCGACAAGCTGTTAATGCATGAGCTGTCAGGTCTTCTTAAACCTGTCTTATTTTACTTTATCCTCTATAATACATAATATGTTTAACAATTGGTTAAACTACAAGAACATATACTAGTCTGAGAAGTTGCTCTTTAACTGAAATCATAAACGCATGGATTAACGGGGCTGGTAAGTTTTAAAGCATAAAGAGTACAATACTGTATGCTCACACAAAAACCAACCCCTGCAGCCATCTCCTTAAAAAATTTGCGTTTCGGGGTAGAACTATATAATATTATATATTCTTTGTTTCTTTCTTCTTCATTTTTCATCTTACTTCATATGATCAGTCAGTTGTTTATATAATGTTTTATCGACAGTTCATTAATTTGGAAAAAAAAAAAAAAAAAAAAAACTCTTGCTATAATTCAAACAGCCATGTATTTTGAAACAAACTTTACATAGGTATACTGTTCTAAAGTTTATTTTATGTTCCATTTTACTTTACATGTGATCGATTAAATATAATTACCGTAGACTCTCTTTCAAAATATCAACAATTGTCATCTGAATTAAATCCCATTGGCAAAATCAGTACTAAGAGTTGTCTTTGTAGAGCGAGAGAAAAAGATATGTACACCGATACGTTCAACAAGCCAACTTTAATATTAGTTAAACATCTATATACCTGCAACTTCAGTATCAAGAGGCCAATATTCCTTATCCGAACATTGTCTGATTGCGTACTTCGTTTATCTCCCTCGTTCTCCTCCTCTCTGCAATTGTGTATATATTGTATTGTGTCACGTTATTTCTCTTGTGTTTTCTCATCTCTTAAGTTTGTATCCTGTATAAGCTAAAGCTATAATATGTCATGTATACAGCAGTTGTCTGTGTTGACATTTAATTTGGACTAAATATTTGCATGAATTATTTGCAAATAACATTATGGTAACTTCAAGAGCAATACACTTCTATATGGCGATGAAATATTCTCTTTAAAATAATGACCATATCCCTCTGAAACAGATAGGTACGATACAAGGGTATATAAAAATAATGAAATGTATGTAGTCCATATGCACTGGTTCCATAATGCCATTACATGTTTACATTCAACTGTTATCCATATAGATATTAAACGAATATTTTAGCTAGTGGTTGTGAAGAAACGAAGAGTAGATAAATACATACATTTGGAAGCAAATGTTATTCAGATTTCTGCAGATATATGTCTGTGATGACAAAGCAACGTACATTTTACAATTATATGGAATGATGTGAAGAATATATATCTATATATATATATATATATATATATATATATATATATATATATATATATGTGTGTGTGTGTGTGTGTGTGTGTGTGTGTGTTTGTACAGAGTGACATACTGAGACAGACAAACATATATATAGCGTGTATGTGCGTGTGTAGGAGACAGTAACTTTATTTTTATATTTTTCAGGAATGATTTCATGAGATGTTGCATGTACATACCATGCATACATGGAGGACATCACGGCACTGAGTCTTGTAGGACAGGAAAACGAAAATGTAAAACGTTTATCGAACCTTCCAGTGATTTCTGAAGAGGAGACAAAACTGAATGTTTTATAAAAGATTTGTATATCTATAATTTATCAAGATGTTGCCACAATAACCCAAATTGTAAAACATGTCAAGGAAATAGATGGACAACAGGAACTATTGCGTGTAGCTCTGATCAATTCAGCAAAACTGTCCAATAAAGATTGAAAGAAACCCTGAACAGTATTACTATCAGCAATGAACAAAGTAAAATAAGTATGAATTCTAAGATCCATTCAATTGCTTTTCAAGGGACGCTGATGTCAAGCGGTAAGATATATTATTGTGCCAATGTATGAAACATGAACTTTATTCAAACGAAAATAAACTTCGATAACATTGAAACCTTTGGATGAAATTAAATAAATATTTCATGTTTATGATTAGAATAACTATAATTTTCTTCCATAATCTAATTTGTATATATTTGTCAATAAAATATTCGTTACATGCGTCTTCAGGTGATAATGAACCATTAGTTTACAGTTGCATGTATGGATATTTTCCAAAGCAGATAGTGGTAGTTGGGCATTCGAATTATAGTATTTTGCTGCTTCTGCATTAGTAGTCTGAATGCGGAATACGCAGTCAGTATTAAATACTTCCATAACATGATATTCGGATATAAAATAGTCTGCGCCGACGTATGCCAGCTAAGTATTTTGAATGATGCCACAAGGAAATTCAAGCCAAAAAATAATGCATCGTTCAGTCTGATTTTTATATTACATATTTGATGTCATCTGATTATAAGATTATCCAGAGTTATCCTGATAAAGGGTTAAATCCATTTGAAACTAAATTATTTTGAAACATAATACATTTGTCATAAGCACTATTACCTTCATTCGTGCATTACACAATAACACAAATTGCAAAATATGTTAAGGAAATAGATAGACAACTAGAACAATTGCTTCTAGCTCTGAACAATTTGACAAAAACAGCTCAATAAAGATTGAAAGAAACCCTGAACAATATTACTATTAGCAATGAAAAAGTAAAATAAGTCTCAATTCTAAGAAAACGGAACATGTCGGGACGAGCCGTTCAAGTGGTATTCAAGGTAAGCTAATTTCAAGCAGTAAGATATATTATTGTGTCAATGCATGAAACATGAATTTGATTCAAACAAAAATAAACTTAGCTAACATTGAAACATTTTGATGAAATTAACCAAAAATTTCATGTTTATGGTTAGAATAAAGATGCTTTCTTTCCATAATCTAATTTAAAAGCGTACTCATTATGTATATTAGTTAATTGATTGTGTGCCAATGTAATGCCTATCATTGCCATAGTTGAATAATATTACGCTAAGCAATATCTTTGTCAATACAATATTCGTTACATGCGGATGAGCTGATAATGAACCATTAGTTTACAATTGCATGGATGGATGGATGATTCCCTGAGCAAATAATGGTAGGTGGGTATTCATATTATGATATTTAGCTGCTTCTGCATTAGTAGTTTTAATTCGGAATACACAGTCAGTATTACATACTTCTATAACATGATATACTGATATAATATAGTCCGCGTCCACGTATGTCAGCTAAGTATTTTTAATGATGCCAAAAGGAAATTCAAGCCAAAAAATAAAAACAAAACGCAACGTTCAGTTTGATTTCTGTACTACACGTTTCATTTCATCTGTTTAAAAGATTATCATAGCTATCCTGAAAAAAGTTCAATCCATTTCAGACTAAATTTTGTTGAAACATGAAACATGTATCATGAGCATTATTACCTCATTCCTATATTACACATGCAGGAGAGATAACATCAGAACCATAAGCAAAATACTGGAATAAATTGTGTTGTTTACTTAATGATAATCATACAATCATTGCAAAAAAGTGTAAGCTGAAATGGTTGAATGCTCTATTGATAAATGTCAATAAACTAATAGTGAGACTTTGCATACTTTGAAAGTTTTATTTCCATTTTTCGCAAGTTTCTCTAGCGACTTCTTTCTCTTAGCTTTGCACAGTATTAGTAAGGACATGTAATACGCATACTGGTTTGAAGACTCCGAGGAGACAAACACAAAATAGACATGAGCCAGAAAGTGTCACTTCAGGTTATTAAACCTGACGACAAAATATAATATCATACACGGACCTTTCTGAAATTAGAACTTATCTTGTTTTGAATAAATATCTTACATCATGACGACTTTGTGATAAGTTACGTTCCAGAGAAGAAAACAATACAAAACGATTATAACACGTTGAGCAAGGCTAGTCACCTAGATGCAAAGAGAGTGGGGTTTGCACTATGATTGCAAAATATAGAAGAAATGACGCAGACAATACAGACATCCATTGTGTTAACTCAGAAGTTAATGATTGATATTGATGATGGTACTGGCGCGACAATGAAAGGTATGAAAAACTTGAAAGGCAGTATAAATGACCGTCGCAAAGGACAAAACAAGGAAGACCTGCTTAACGAGATGAAAACATACCAAAAAATAGATCATAAAGAACAGTGGGTGAACAAAGACGATGAAAGAAGGTGTCGGATAAAGGAAGAACAAGAAACAAAGGAAGGAGAGGAGCGCAGGTAAATGGAAAAGAACGACAGGAAAAAAAAAGAGGAAGAAAGGCGATTTAAAGAAGATGAGGAGCTCAGGATACGCGCAAAAGAACAAAACAGAAAAATGGAGGAGGCTCGCAAGATACACGAAGAAGAAGAACTAAATATAAAAATGTTGCAATAGGATACAAACAGCTGAAGAAAAGCGATTGAGAAAGGAAGAGGAAGATCGCAAATTAAAAGAAGAAGGTGACAATAGGATTAAAGAAGGAAAAGAGCGCAGACAAAGAGAAGACGAAGAGAAAAGGCGCAAGAAAGAAGAAGAAGATGAGAGAAAACGACTGAAAACGGGAAGAGGACGAAACGCTCAGGAAGAAGGAGGAATAAAGAAAGCGAATATAAGAGGAAAGCCTGAGAATGGATCCCGTTAATTGGAAGCCAATTACGTACGTACCTAATTATATTCCGGATATTCCACTATAGTTGCAATTGGAAATTTAAATGCAAAATAGTACATATGTATTTTGAAGTGAACTCTTATAGCTAAAAAGGAGCCATACCAATATATATTTCAGTGGCTTAATAATGTATTATACGCATTACGTATTCTAAGCATTACACAGACACATTTCTTCCGACAAACCTTTCATAAGCATATATATATATATATATATATATATATATATATATATATATATATATATATATATATATATATATGCATGAGAGTATGCATCGTATGTCTAAGCATTTATTGGAAGGACGAAGCAAATTGACAACCTCTATATCCGGTATAGTACCACCTGTGTTAGTTAAGTCATCTGTAAGGAATATTAAAATAGGAGATGTCCCAAAATATGCATAGGCGTGTTACTGGATGTTATATGTCCATACAAGTGCGTTGAACACCGATCTAAACTAATATGTGTATATTTCAGATACAGAGGTTACGATTCATATATTATTTTACACCAATTTTAGAAATATAGCTATCATAGTTGACATAACTGATATATACACCAGACTATAACGTGTATGGTACTTACCTGTTTCCTCAAATTGGCACAATATTGGTGGCAAAACATCCGGTCGGTCTTCATTGGTCTTTTCATTGATATCTGACTGCGGTGGAATATACTTTACATCTGAAATATGACTCATCCTACGAAGTAGACTGACTTCGAAAAATGTAGTTTAAACGCTTTACATCACAAAATGACCTTGAAAACCCAAAGTACATGTTCAATATTAATCTTAAATCCATCCCTAGCTCTCGAGCGATTCAACATACACTACATCGTTTGAAAAAAGCAGACTGGTGTTATGAGAACTCTTGCTTTCTAGTACAGTGGAACAATGTCTTGTCGCGACAATCTTAATGCCCTACGAAATCCGGTTCATCAATTTGAATTTTCGTATCCCTTGCGTCTGGCCAAGAAGCAAATGCAATGACCCCATAGGCTACACTATCACTTGGAGTTCCTGCCATTTTACACATATATAATCTGGTCATGGGGGGGATGGACTTAGCCTAAAAATAACATGTTATCGTTATATTCCAGCATGTAAAAGAACCATACGTGAACGGTTTATAATTGTTCCAAAATTCCAAAATGATGCATTTGTCAGTCCAAGTGATTTTACACTGTTAGAAAATGTATACATACACAACCAAACACACATCCTAGATTAATCTTACACCTAATGAACATTGCACAAACACTTCTTTCCAAGAGACATTAACTTCGAGAGAACAAGGTTCAGAAGGACATTTGTACAAGGAAGCAAAAGTTTTGTACCAAGCATATATTATCAGTAAGTTCCAATTGTGCTTTTCCTTTTCTTAATTTCTTTGCTCGTGGTTATTGGGCTGGCTTGTAGTGAATGCAGTCTTAATCATGTAGGTATAAAGTTGGTGCAGGCAAGCAAGGCAATATTTTGCATAATTGCTTCGTACATGTGTACGAATGTGAGTATATATATATACAAACGACCAGAAGTCCAGACCAGTGGATTCCACAGAGGCGTCTGTTGCCATGTTGTGGCTATGGACGGACGTTTGGAGGAGGGAGATCTGGAATGCCAAGCAAGTGACGAATGGAGGGAAAAGAACAAAGTATCAGTGCTAAACGTGGGCGAAAATCTTGACAGCTTCATAATCAGCATAGGCGCAAAGTCTGGAGAGAAAACATTCCTGGTAAATATTCTTTGAAAATGGTATGATGTGGGGAACCAATGTAGATATGAATAATACTAGTGCCTTTTCATATTTAATTTCCTGAATATGCATATCCAATTTAAATTATGTGCATATTCAATTTCAATTTAATTAGCAATGGTAGGAAAAAGCGCCCATGGTTAGTATTATAATATGATGAAGTTATGTATTTTCCTGTCCAATTGATTATCTTAGAGTACTATTAAAAATAATTACGGCAATATAGAGTAGTTTTATTACACAATTATATCAGGAGAGAAGCGCAGATTATACTCGGTTGAAGCGGGTTAAACCTTAACATATATAATAACTGGTCATTGTTCCAAAGTTAATAATGCTTAATATATGCTTGCATATGAATAACGTTACATAAATTATAACTATAATTCAACTGTGTACTTAACTAAACTGACAACGGTACAGTCAACAAATACATTAAACAAGTAGGCGAAAATAACATTTTCTCCTAAAATAGTATCTTGTTTAGTTGTCAGTAACGGGTGGTTCTTATACTTATCGACATGCAAACATACGAAACATTCAATAATGGATAAAAATTCATCTCGAGACTGAGATGCATTATGTTCAAACGTGCACATTCGACTAGCAAGATAAGGAAATATGGGAATAACATAAAGTTTTACCAAACAATCTTGAAAATGGGAAATAGAGAAAAGGACAGTTAGTAGAAATAAAATATTTCTGAAACGAATGCTTTAACAAATAATTGAAAAATTGAAAACTTCAAAATCAGACAACTTATATTAGGTAAACTGCACATGTGCGGGCTGAAAGTCTGGTTTGGATGAGAGTAAAGACAGAAAACACCACATATACAAAGTTCAAATGCATTCACAGATCATGCTAATGGAAGGTAACTATGCCTGCAAAACATAATATCTCTTTAAAATAAATAATATATAAAATGAGCGTATATTTACTGAGACCACTGAATCGGAACACACGATTAGCGACAATGAGTGTTGTTGTTGTCGGGTTAAAGGCAATTGTTCAGTACAATATAGGTTATACATGACGGCCAGTATGTATGGTACAGGAAGAACCCGTTAAAACCCCGGAATGAACCACCGACGCACGAGAAGTTACTGGCAAGTTGTTCTCCACATTAGCCGAACCCAAGCCTAGAACCCGCGCTGACAGACTGGAGATGGCAGTGACCACTTTAGACTACTTGGCCACTCGGGGCCCTAGGCAAACGTTGATGAGATATAAATCTTTTAAAAACTGATTTCTAAGTTTAAAGAAAGGAGTTTGTGAAAATATTGTATGGCATTTTATACTGGCAATTATTCAGAAGGACAAAATGTATCGACTTTAACCATCTTCATTGTGGACAAGGAAACAAATAAAGGTTATAGTGGGACGTGCACGATCAAGTCAACAGAAGAAATAAAAATAAAACATATAACTGAGATGAATACAAACGACAACAAGCTGCGAATAAATACGATGAACATATACCTAGTGACAAATAGTATTCAGATACTGATTTGTCCTTGCATCAAAGCCATTACGAACAATTTCATGCCGGAATATAAGCTGCAAAACACACAAACACACACACACACACACACACACACACAAACACACAATCGATGAGCCATATCTTCTTGGCGAAATACCTTTTAATTTTAAAAGCACATACATATATATTTATGCCCCTTCTTTCATCGTGGACGTCATTTCATTGTTTAACAGAATGTTAACAAATACTATCTTTAGTATTGAAATTAAGAGATATTTGAAGGTATTATATACATATGTCGTTAAGCCACTAGAACCAACTGATTTTCCTTTATGGAGTCACTTGAATGCTGAAAATGTTTAATTTGATATTATAAGATTTTCGCATTGTGACCTAGATTCATGTGGGATTTGCGACAATTATATATTCCCAGCGTGGTCTTATATCACCCCCCCCCATGACATAGTTGTGCAATATTTAGTTCATTTAAAAGCTGCATATTTCTTTCATTATGTGTGTTGGTTCAGTTATGGTAACGCTATCTTTTTAGTTTTTCCATATGCCTGATATTTCCTTTTATTATTTCTTCCATGACTTTCATCCTTCTTGCTTTAATATATAAATTTGAGAATTATCCAGCCCTTATTTTCTGCCAGTTAACGTTTAGTAGTATAAAGTCTTGTACTTTCATCACTTTTTGTATCCTCTCCTTTTTGTATTTCAATATTTAGTATCGTATCGCATTATCTTTGCCTTTTACCGTCTTATGTTTTGTTTGACTTGACAATATGTTTTAGTTATTGATTTAATATTCTTCTTCATCCCCTCTCCAACGCTTCCATTACTCTGTAATATTCCCTATTTAAAAAAGGTTTCTAACAGTACTTTAAATATGGCTTTGTATTCTTCTTCTTCTACAACTAGTTGTTTAATTGCTATAGGTTCTGACCCAATCCTGCCCAGCTTCACTTGGTAATAGGTACATCGAAGCTACATAAACGGTTGAATAATTCAGTTTTCTTGCATTTCTTTGCAGTTTTGACTGTATTATACATACATTTATTTCAGGATACCTGAAACGACTGTGATCAGTACACGTACTGATGAAAATAAAAATCAAACTTTTGCTTGTTATTATGGATTATTTTTGTAACAGCTAGCAAAATCGTATATGAATTGGACGGTGACGATTGCATGTGAAAATATGGAAGTCAGCCAAGTCTAAAACATTCATCAAACATTTTCAAAAAATAATGTATTTATCATTATATTATTTAAAGATAGCATATATACTGTGGGTCGTCCCTTTGCCACAGAACCTTGCAAATAGTTCAGAGACCTTATCAGCTTACCATTATAAAAAAGGTATGCAGTTTATCGATAAAGGGTATTTGCTTTTATCCAGTGAATCATGGATCTATTTCATTGTTGTGGATGGAATATATCCGTTATTCACTTAATACAAGCCGATTTTTCTTTATGTTCCGCTCGAACGTATTGGCTAGCAAAATGTATAACAAATTCAAGTATAATCTCTATTACTGGATAATGTCAGCTGGTCGCCATTTATTTTCTGCTGTGTTTTTGTTGATATTTTTATAGAAAATAGTGGTTATAACATAGGCTCCATTTTGGCGGACTGGACCGATGTGGCCCAATTGGGCCCCGTATTCACAGGTGCCCCGCGCTTTAGTATTTTTTTAAAATATATCTATAGAGAGAAAGTAACTTTAAATCGATGGAAGACATTTTCAGTTCGATAGGGTATAAAACTTTTTTAAAAGTTTATTCCCAGATGCGGTGCTGACAGTTTGCCCTCGCGTAAATTCAAGTGTCCCCTGAACATAATTTAAATCTACCTCCGCGTTTGCTAAGATCACTGCTTAGTGATAACATAGTTCTCTTTCATAACTCAACGTTGAATACACATACTCAGAAAGAAAAATGGAAAGTAGGTTGCTGGATTCCAACCTGGTACACCTGCGTGATACGTGGATATATTTACTAATAAACTAAGAATATAAAGAAAATACTCTTCCTTTTTCTTGGTCATAATGTTATCAACGTCAATCGATCACATTAGGAAAACATTTTTTTAATTTGATTGGTTGGTTCTTTGGTTGGTATGTGTACGTATATACCACAATTTTATGTGGCGGCCAGTATTTGTGGTGGAAGAAGAACCCTGGAAGAACCACTGTACCACATGAAGGTACTGGCAAGCTTTCTGACATGCCCACATAAGTAGTGAAGTGGGACGATATGGCGATAATGGGAAAATACATTACTGAACCCTCCCCCCGGCACCATATGGCTAAAAGATATATAGCGACAATGGGAATTAGCAGTACCAGACCCCCTTGGGACCATATGGCGACAAGGCTTTGAAGTACACCCTGGGATTTGTACCGACAAGGGAAATGGAACATGGGACTATTGGGTTTGTATTGCAACAAGAAAATATAGCCTCTGACGTCACGGTAGGGGAGATTGGTAACACTGTTGCAACTAGGGAAAGTGGAGTCACAGGAGTGAACAAACAGCGGGTGTACAGAGAAAATACAGACAAGACTTACATTATAATGATGCCACGTTGTTTTTGTTTCTTTGGGGTTAGGCAACAGATTCATTTTCTTTTCGAGATAAATGAGGGGCGCTGAAAACGGCCTTTGTGTTTTTCTTCTAATTTCTTCCATTTTTCCACCATCTTTTCACTTTCTCCATTCTTCCTTTCTTCTTTTTCTTTATATCTGTCTCTGGCATCCATTCAGGAAGGTCCATGGCTCTAAATATCTATTGCATCTTGATCCAATATGTTATTCAGTTTGTAAAGGTCCTATTTCTTCTTTAAATTTCCTTATCCTTTCTTTGTTTACTCCATTTTTCTTTGATCATCATGACTTCGAACTCCATCACTTTTCTCATCAGTTCTTCAGCTTTCTTCAATTTGTCAAGGCAACTTTCGACAAATGGCCAATCTGACCATTTCACCATACCTTGCAAAAAACACCTTACTTCTATAACGTTATCCATAGTCTCTTTTAACGTCCACACTCTGACATATGGTGGATTAATCAACCCCCTCAACTTCTTCACTTCTTCTTCTACTATCTCCTCTATCTTCTCCCTGGAAACTTTTAATTTGTTAACAACTTCCAGGCTGTTTCTTTTCCTCCATTCGATTTTGAATCCTTTCCACTACATATTCGGTATATATCATCCAATAGTATGTTTCCTTTAAGTTGTTGAACATGTCTGAAATTGCTGCCATCTTGTTCTTTCAGTTATTCTGTAGAATGGCGCGAATAACTAACGTTGTGAGTTTTTAAAGCACGAACATGAAGTAAAACATCACCCTACTTTTCTCTTCTCATATTACCTACTATTCACACACGCGGATGAACCAAATTAAACCAAATATATACTATACACACACGCTAAGAAGCCAAATTAAACACAAAATCTACTAACCACACACGCCGCGAAGTATAACAAACCCACAATCAGCTATTCACACACGCAAAGAAGGAACATTTAATCTAAAATATAATATCCACACACTCTGAGAAGCAAACAAATAAATACACATTTACTATCCACACAGGTGAAGGAGCCAGAACTAAACATCAATCTACTATCCACACACGCAGAGAATCAAGCAACTGAACACACATTTACTTTCCACACACGAGAAGGAACCAAAAATAAAAAACAATCTACTATCCACACAGGCGGAGAAGCAAAACTTAACCACAATCTACTATCCACACGCGCAGAGAAGCAAAAAATTAACCCTTATTATACTATCCACACACATGAATGAGTCAAAACAAACCCCAAACTATACTATCCACACACAAGAAGAAGCAAAATCAAACCCATAATGTACTATCCACACACGGGAAGGAGCAATAACATAACCAAATTATACTATCCACACACGCGAAGAAGTCAAATCAAACCCATAATATACTATCCAAACACGGGAAGGAGCAATACCATAACCATAATCTACTATCCACGCACGCGAAGAAGTCTAAAATCAAACGCATAATATACAATCCACACACGCGAAGAAGCTAAACAAACTCTTACTTTACTATCCACAAACCCCATTATGTAATATCCACACAAGCAAAGGAGAAAAAAAAAAAAACAAACTAAACACTCATTTACTATCCACACACACGGAGACGCAAAAACATAACCAAAATCTACTATCCACAAACGCGAAGAGCAAAAACATGAACACCAATATAATATCCACACACGAGAAGAAGCATAACAGACTCTTACTTTACTATCCACAAACCCATTTATACTATTCACACACGCGAAGGAGACAAGACTAAAAACTCATCTACTATTCAGCCACTTGGATAAGTCATATTAAACCCACAATATACTATCCACACACGAAATGAAGGCAAATCAAACGCAACTATAATATCCATATACGCGAAAAGCAAATACAAACATATAATGTGCTATCTACACGCGAAGGAACCAAGTCATAATCAAACTATATTATCCACACATGCCGAGAAGCATAACAAACACAAAAATAATATCCACACAAGTGGAAAAATCAAATTAAGACCAAATTTTACTATCAACACACGCGGAGAAGCAAACAACTAAACACACGTTTACTATCCACACACGTGAAGGAGCTAAATCTAAATAACCACACACTCTACTATCCACAAAACCCAATAATCTACTATACACACAAACGTACGTGAGCGCTTACAAAACCCAATAATATACTATCCACAAACGCGAAGAAGCAAAATTGTACCGTAATCGACTATCCATACAGGGGAAGAAGCCAAATTAAACCCAAATTATACTATCCGCACACGGGCATGATTGCTGTCCATGTAAGCTACTGGGAAGCAACGTGTTATGGCAGTGTTAACCTTCTACCGGGTGCGATTCCTCAGTAGTATGCATTCAATATTGTCGTGAGTTTGTTTCCGCCTGAAATATACATCTTCTAGGTAATGAATAATTGTCCATTAGGTCGTGGTTAGTGTAGAAGTCAAGAACCTTGAGTCCACTCTCATTCGTATATTCATTATAGTATGAATTTCCGACTTCCCGATAGTCTGCTTGCGCGATTTCCGCAACATTGTCATTCCAGCCTCCGTCAGTAACTACGCTGATCTTCTTGGGTGCAGTATTAAAAGAGAGCTTGAATCTGGTCGTAAAACCGATCCATTTCCTCGTCATTTAATACGGTGATGTTGAAGGAACATGTCCTCATTCGGAAGGTAATCATCTTTTTAGACACTGGTAGGCAACACATTACTGCACTGGCAATGTCTTTGTGTACCATAAGTCTGATTATATGCTTATGATTGTATTCAATCTCACAGAAGTAAGTGTTTGTGTCCTTCAACAATTGAATTCTCTTAGTTTTTCTTCTGGCACATATCGGATAAACCAATTATATCATTGGGTGATTGCGTTCTCGTGGGTTATCTCCTAGTGTTTCGCTACTAGATTTAATGTTCCACTGTCCAATGTAGATGATGTATGTTGGCGTAATTTGATGTGTTTGCGCCAGCGGCATATCTATTAATCAGTCATGGTGAACATCGGATAGCGAGGTCATTGGTATACACGGCTGAGACTGCTCCGGTATGCAAACTATATACAGCCTCATTTCGTCACCACTGGTGTATCATGTGCAGTTTCACTTTGCCGGATCAAATTCCCCTCCAAGCTGTAGACCACAACCCAACGCCATGATACTGTATGATTCATTTGTATCAAACATGTGGTCATTGAGTTCATCTTGAAATTATACCACCCTGGCCATTGACTACAGCTTCGAAGACTTCCGCCATGTGATATAATGCTACCACTATCCCATTTATCCCATAGGGAGCTTGTCTCGGGGAGTTGGGAGTCTTATCCAGTCCAAAACAATTCTTAAATCTTGTATAGTATGGTAAAATTTCCCAATTTTAAAACCATGACACACACAAGTACAAAACATGGTATGTTGTGTGGAAACATAGTATTTATATGTAAGATTTACTACCGCAAACAAACAACATCACTGTTTATAAAGAATCCTTGCGGTTTGATGGTTGAGTGTATTCCATATATCAAACGAGCCTTTTTAAACATGCTATTATTTGAATGTTACATTTCGTAGGAAATAATGCAGAAATATGTCAAGGTCAACCTGTTAAAGTTACGCTTTCCTCTTGAAGGAATATAACTTTGTCACTATTCACATCATGTGAATACGGAATTAGTTTGCATATATATTTTCACGTAGCTTTCTTATATTATCTTGTGTTGTATATATGGGAGGTGTTATGTATATTTATATTTTTTTAACTCTTGGTGAAGGACAGTAACTATTGTTTGTTTTAGTATGTGACGCAGAGTGAACATGATCGGTAAATATGTGTTATCAGTTTATAATAATACAAAAATATTTACATTTTCGGAGCTGTTTTGGTTGGCTAGTTAAGGTCAAATGAACGTGTACATGAGTAAGCATTACTAAATATGAATGGAATAGTAGGGTCTGTCAGGTAGGTTACGTTTCAAGATATAGTCTCAATAGACTCTCAGAGATGTATATAATGCAATAACTTGATGCAGTTTTTCAGTCCGAAATGACCTCTTTGCATGTGACATATGTATTTTCCTTTTTGGGGTACAATCAATAGGTACAGTGTCTGATATTTTTTAAATAAAATATGTAATCAAATGTGAATGTGATGTATCTACATAATCAGATAATTGATGTTTTAATTTTGTTTTAATAAAAAAGTTAAATGGGTGTTCATCAACTCAACATAATATGCCTGAGAAGATATTTCACTCTACCTCGCAAATTTGGAAGCTACCATTCATGTATGTTTTCTAAAATCAGTTTTAAGACCACTATTTATACAAACGTAACATATGTAAACATGCGTGTATTTAGAAATATAACTGCAGGTTACATTCCTGCCATAATCTCAGCATGGTATGGCTGCCATGATGTGTCCTCTGGTAACTCCATTTACCTCAGTACAAAATATCTGTTTTGATGTGATGTAAACCATTAAACCAAAGAAAACGATGAATGTTTTCTCAAGTGTATCATAGAGGAGTTTTTTTAAGGCATCCAAGCCAATGTCACGAAACTATCAGCATCATGATTGTTAGAATAATAGTATACCACATATACCATTTGTAAGTCATATAACAAAAATCAAATGTCAGGTGAAACCTTCAGAAAGGAAACTAACATCATGGATATGGAATATTCGAAAGTGTAGCAATGGGTAGAAAACAATACTGAGGCCAGCTTACGGTATGACGTTAAGACTAAAATTTCTTAGTCACAAGTTTGGGGTCATATACTTGTACTATTGAGTAGCCCTTTCTTTAATAAGGTGGTGAACTCTTATAATATAATATGCAGTATTCCCATTAAAACATAATTTAGTTGGTATCATATATCATTGTTTATATATTTACTTTCTCTCTCAAGAGGAATACAAATCAGGCTGTTGTGGAAAAAAGAAGAAAAATATGTAATCTTCACAGCATTTAAAATATATTTAATGGCATAGAGATAATGCCTCTATAGACATAGTGGCATGATGCTCTGAAGGAATAGACCATGCTGGCAGGCAGAAGCTGGCGATTTCTTGTTATTTTTGTTCATGCAACATAAAAGCTACAAAGAAGAAAGCGTTTTTCACAACAATGAATACATGAATCCAATATGAGTGAGTGTGTGATTTGTATTTTTAATGTAGCTTTAAAAAAAATTCCAGTCATTCCGCTACGATGTATGCAGTTTGACATTTTATTGTGATCTCTAGCAATGAGGCATCATGCCGCAGACACGTACCATGATGTCCTACCCATTAACATTAGCCTGACACCAGGCCGAACAATCTTAACACCAACCCTTTAATGCTGAGCGCCTATATAGGCAACTGTTAGTATAATGCGTGTAAGCCTTCGGTGTGACTCGACCGGGAATCGAACCAACGACCTCCCGCACGATCTAACCACTAGGCCACTGGAGAGGTACCCAATATGGCACATTGCTTACAGATGCTATATATTTATCACTGAATATAATCATATATAATTGAGCTTATAAAACAAGTATGAAACCACTGCAGATCATATGAATATATGTCCAATCCATTCAAATGTTTCCACAACTGATAAAATTGTCATATGATTACATCACAACATAATCATGTCATTTACATATGACGACACATATTACTAATGAAACTCAAAACTGTACTACCTTCATTAACTATTGCTGAAAAATGCTAACTTATTTTCATGTGAGAAGGGTCTGAGTTCAAGAAAGTGTAAAAAAAGGTTTAATTGCTGTAACAGTCTGAACATATAATCAAATCGTTTACATCTGCATACCACTACATCTGAACACTTTAATGGCTAACTTGCTTTTCGCAACTTTACTAAGCATTTCTGTCAAAGACATGTCTAAGCTTGTCTTATTTCACTGCACACATAATACATTTTAGGAGAGAAAATGATGCTAGGAGCAAAATTTTTAAGCAGGTCTAAAATATTTGCATGCCGTTATGCCTACAAAATGTTGTATCTTCTTTGAGCACGTTTTGGTCCAAAAGTGTATAACAAACGTTTGCAAAATCTGAAATTAAACAAAGCATAACTTGCAAATATCAAACATTTATGACAGGTAATAAAGATGTAGATTATCATCTTTCGCAGGAAAACAAGATGTCTTCCGTATCCTATTATAGAAGGGCCATAATAACACTGTATATTACAGTCTATATATATATGAACTTAAGAATATTTGTTTTCTTGGTGTGATGAAAATGCATATATATTCAAGAAAGGCTTGTCAATACAAAACACGATACGCTGTATGCAACATTTTATATAATAATGAGGTTGTTTCTGATGTGATAACAAATAACCTCATCTGTTTTGAAACTTCAAAATTCAATACCTTAAAACAATACAGTCAACACTAATATTAGATATAAATGTGATCAGCACAATTTATATTGTAAAACTTACCTATTGTGTTAAGTCGAAGTGCGAAATAGAGTTGTCATCTAATAAATGAGATATTTCTGCAAAATGATTTAGGCTATTTCTCCTTAGTAAATCGACATATGCCAGGCAAATGTTTGCTTGACCTTCATTGGCTGCATTGAAAACGGTAATGTGCTTAGTTTAAGTGTAGCTTGTCTTTGGTTCAACTGCATACAAAAAATAAAAAAACTTTGCTTCGATACTCATTTCGCTTGTGAATTACGTACAAAAATATTAATAAAGCAGAACCGGTCATGAACGTTCACCTCTGGCAAGTGAAACAAGTTGCCTCTGGAAACAATTATTCGCCTTAAAGATGGTGATTTCTTCAAAATGTTTGACACAAAAGTCTTAAACATTTAATTGTTGAAGAAATGTACTATCATAGTTTTAGTGACCTTAAAGGAAGATTCGACTAATGTTAGGTCTCATTTACAGCATGTGTACAATTTCTCTAATTAGAGTGACGTCTAGGCCAATGATAACTGGTGCTATTTTAACATTTAAATTAATTGTGCGTTCGTGCAATAATTATTACAATTATACATATTATCTAATTATAATAATACATTTATCGGAAC
>CM068837.1:75437437-75537437 GCA_028554795.2 Sinohyriopsis cumingii
TTTATATTTGGTTTCATATATATCTTATGCATGTTTAGGTCTCACATACCATTGTGTTAAGGAAAACAAAGAGACATTTGCTAATACACCCTTCGCATGATACGTGGTGTTGATTAAAATTGCTCAGTGTTCATGTCAGGTTGTGTATTCCTGTTGTATCAGTTGAAATCGGGTTTTTGTATGTTGCAATAATGTCAGTTTCCGCCTTCTGAGAAGACATAGTTTAACTTTAAGTATCGATTAATCAGAGTTGATTTTGGCAGCATTTTAGAGCATGTTTAATTGAGGTATACTGATTCATAATAGTTCAGAATGAGAACGGTTCATAATTTGTATAATAAACGGTTTGAATTCATAGCCGACAATTTAAGTGCTAAAACGAAACAATTGCTCATAATTTATTATTGGACGGTAGTCAATAACGAACACTCAATCTCGTTTTCAAGAGTGATATCCTAATTTTGGAATTATCTAAGACATACTGAATCATATAAGGGACGACATTATAACAAGATTAGTTTGCTATATTATCAACGACGTTTTACGTATGAGAGCGTAGTGTTGTGTTATTTAAGTCACACAACCAATATTTTGATAGGTTGAATCTGATTGTATGTGGTTTCTCTTTAGATCAATTACATCTTTAACATTGTATGCTTGGTCTCCATTATAACGTTTTTCATAGTCGCTTCGGATAGGCTTAGCGTTGTCCTCGTCCGATTGCCCTGAATAAAATAAGAGGTCTGAGTCAGTGAATGCAAGGGCAAATACCATGCAGTCAAATGGAACTATCTGACAGACCTAATTATGTCGATACGACTGGTGGTTTATTTAGACAGAGCATCATATGCCTAAAGCCTAGGGTTGTGATGGTCTTTTCTGTATCACAGACGTTCAGACAACCAATGTCGGCAAGTTCAATTTTAACACAAGTTTGGCAATCGTAAAGTACCGACATTTTCTTCTGCGGAGTAGAGCTTCCTGATAAAGATTGTTTTCGAGGTGATTTGCGTAATATGCAATAACAAGTCTATCCTGCTTGTACGAACTCAAACTGGTATTCAAAAAGAAATAGATGAGGTAAATATCTAATCAATGCTATAAACACATGCGGTTGATAGCTTATATTATTGAGTCCCGCTCGAAATTGGTATGCGCTTGTGACAGCTTATATGCACTATCTGTCTAACAGGTGATTTTGTCTAATTGTCCTCGGAATTATATAAAGCATCAAACAGATCAGCTGCCACATCCGGGTCGTCCCCAAAAAAACAAGATGATATGTCCTAATATTGCGTTCCTGCTTAAAACTACTTGTACTCGTAAAGCAGAGACGATCCCACTGAAGCCGACATAACGAACCTCATTTTATTGAACTTTATAGGACTGCGTTACTTCTTTGTCTCAAAATGATGTCAGGCCAGCAAAGATAAGATGTCGGTCTGTGTAATCCTTCATTGGACCAGGTGTCCCATGCTGTAGAGGTGATCTTCCTAATGTGGTGACAATGTGAGTTTTCAACACATATAGTACATGAATCAGCACGGTCATTATGAAATTTCAGAAAGGGTGTTTCGGCGATAAGTGATATATATAAACTATAGAGTAAGGTCGCATATATCGTTGTAGACATAGAATTGGAAAAGTCACCGTTAACAAATCATATTTTTAGAGGGCCCAACACCGGTATTATGCCATGTTGAGTCGTCTATGAAGGAAATCATTTCATTGCAGTCAACTTAATGCTTAAACGATGATCCAAGAAGTTCAGTTGCGAACAAGCGGCGGCTGACACTTATGACACTGTGAGCATATAATATATCAAAGATCACCTTGATAACGATGCATTACATTCCGCGCATCCTTCTGAATGGTTAGCAGATGGTCTACACCCCACACCAATTGACTACTTTATACTCTGTGGTGATTTGTACTACAACTTATGGGACTTCTGGGTGACAAGATGATGGTCAAAATATTCATCGCTAGGGAACATTGATCGAGCAAGAACAGCGTCAAACAGAGCGCAGGTCATTTAAGACCACATACATCATATGATCATAAATCCAGATGCAATACTCGGCAGGTTTGATTATTTGTTATTATCATCGCGTTGTTCAGCATAGTTAGACGCATTCGGTTTCTATCTGCAAGAACAGTTTGATTAAGGTATAAATGTTCATGCTACGCTGTTTGGTGGTTTCGTGATATGCTTGCAGTTTTATGGATAACTTTAGCGCCATTTGTCGGCAAATATTAGGGATTCCTTGTTATATTCTTCATAGGTGGTATCTGTAAGTTTGATTTTGATTGAGGTTGTATAGAACGCACCCAAAGACGTTATCTAGAATACGTGTGTCGTATGCTAGCAATTTCTGATACATATTTATCAACATGGTGGCGTCATCTCTAACCCTTCTCCACAAAGCCCTTATCCATAATATGTCTGGCGTATTCTGGCAATTCCTGATGCATACTTATCCACATGGTGACGTCATATTTAACCCCTCCATCACAATCCTACCATGGTCCTAATTGGCTTGCAATCCACAAGAGTTGTCTAAATGGACCTCAGAGTGCTATCGCTGAGACACGTTAGGTTGACTGTATTCAGCCTTCCGAATTATCAGTAATGCAGTGCATATAATGCTTTGTTTCTTAGATTGCTGAATGTTTCATTATGTCCTCTCGAAAAACAGAAACCGAATTCAAATTGGAGTCAACTTCATACCTCAGTAAACGTATGACCCACTGAAACTGCACACACATTTTGGAAGGATTGCTCCCTTGGAAAAACAAAGTCGCGCGTGATGAATGTTGTATCTCTACGAAATCCAACAAGTATGTATTGGGTATATCAATGAACTTGGTTTGGAATGGAAACACACTTTTGTATTGGAAAAACAACTGGTAGTTTTGCTCTCCTTCCGTATTGATAACGTTAAAAGTGCCATCTACACTCTAAATTGTTTTTTTAAAAATTTAATTTGTACATGGATATGGTCGTAAAAAGAAGACTAAAACAAACACACAAATGCATGTTTTCATCAATGGAATGACTTGGGACTTCGATGAGGCTCCCATTAGGGTCTGCATCATATTCGATGACTCCCCCAGATGTCAGTTCCATATGTGATCATTCTCTTTCATATTTATTTTAGAATGCCAATGACATACAACGCCACGCATATAAACAGTATAAATGGTAAATATTGCATTGATAAAATGAACAGTACATCAACATAAGACCTTTTTGAATGTTATCGTTATCCTCCGACTGATTTCCTGAAAACCATTATGTTTCTCTTTCATTTGTTTACTGATTATGTCCTTTTAAAATGAATATAATTTTTAAAATATGCATCCACATAGAGTGACAGCATAGAGTATAAGCAACATGTAAAAATATGTATTTTCCGACATGTTTTGGATCATTTGCTACAAATGAAGGCTATGATTTAAACATCCCCGGAACTTCAAAGTAACTCAAGAGGTTTTGAATCTGTTTTTCTTCATATTATCGCAAAGTGTGACTTTAATGTTTAGGAAAATTTGTAAAAAATACGAAATACAAAACTACTAACAAGGGCAACGACGGTGCTTTTTGGGAGCATGTATATGAATAATAATAATAGAGGATGAACACCAATTTGAAAGCAAAACACAAATTGTGAAAAATCTTCCTTAAAGATCACAATACAGTTATGTTCAAGTTATACTTATTAATGAGTGTCTTGGTTTAATCATTATCATATTGTTGAAGCTACAATATTATGCACACATATAATTAATGAGTGTATTGGTTTAATCATTATCATATTGTTGAAGCTACAATATTATGCACACATATAACGCAAGCATGCAAGCTGCACATCCATTTTTAAGTCAAGCCGTTTAAGTTGTCTTTTGTATGTCCAATTACAGACTAATCTGTGCTGATACAAAATAGTCTGCAAATGAAAATCTAAACTTGGCATTCTGACACATCGTTTATTGAATAAAGTATAACTGTTTAAGCTCCTTTAAGTTATGAAATATTGAGGGAACATAAAAAACATGCAGAAACATGTAAGAATCGTTATGACGTGGTATACAGTTTTAAAAGCATTTGTAAATCTGTGTTTTCCTCTTTTAGTGCCAATTTAAAGAGATGCTATTGCATTGTTTAAATAAACTCTGTGGAAAATTATGAAACATTTTCCTTCCCTATGAGTAGTGTTTACGTCACTAAACCGAATACTTTCAACGAATTAAATAAAAACGGAATGTCTTAATATGTAAAGATTATATATGAGGTACACGTTCAGATTTCAGCTGTCACTAGTAAAACGGTGTGGTTTACGTGGTATACACACTGCAGGATATGCATTCAACTGAAATTTAACTTTGAAAACCAGAAAGTTATCGTTGGTTTACTGCAGATATAAATACTATGTTTATTCTAAATACATTAATTTTATTGATTTTTATGTTGTTTGAATTTTTTTGTTTGGAAGTTTTTACCTGGATAAGTATCAAATTCAAGATAGCATATTCATTTTGAAATGGGTTTCATTCCATATTTAAATATATTATTCATCAAAATATCGGCAGAATTTGAAGTGTCTTGTTTGTTATTTTAGCCAGATGAAATAGGGAGGTCGAACGAGGTTAACTTCCATTAAAACTAAAGCTAACATATATGTGAATCCGTTGAGAGAGAAATGTCTATTGTATATTCAGCAGTTGTAATTGGCTTTTACGTTAAATGGAAACCAGCGAATATAAACCAAATACTATCATGTATAATTCAATTTACACCACATATGATTTTGAGGTGGTTTCCTTCAATCTTTAAAAAAGGCATTTAGCCTGTGCTCAGTCGATAATTGCTAATATTAATAATTTACAATGCAAATATTTGACTGATTCAAAGTCGCTAAACTGTATATAAAATTTAAAATAAACCGATTAGAATGAGCAGAAATGAAATACATTCTACCAAACAGTAAGGTGGGATAAATACACATTAATGGAATCAATAAAGTTCAGAAGCATGTTTTAATAGATCACTACGTTGTATTAAAAACCGTTGACAGGCACATCCGTTCCGTTTGAGTAGGCTAATGCGGCACGAAATGAGCACATTGCTTAATTGGTGTCAGCCAAGTGTCGAAATAATTGCAGCGCATACAAACTTGGTAAAAGAGCCAAATCTAACTGCTTGAGTAAAGTGTGTTTGTTTATATGTATGTATTGCTAAAGTATAATAGGTGCAATATGTGTATTTATGTTCCATTTGTGCTGATGTCCTCAGTTATGACAACTATGGCTTTTTTCTAAGATAAAGTCTGAGTTTCGGACCTCTATTGTTTTGGATAAATCTACTTTTGTTTTACATTTAAGTAGTCTATGATTGTTAGTTCTCGAATCTCTTTCTTTAACGTACAAACTGAAAAATATGCTGTTAAACGAAACTAAAATATATCAAAACATTATATTCCAATATGTTTCTAACTGGAACGCACATCATGCGTACAAATAGCCACACCGCCATAAAGCCATAATTAACATAAGCAAAATTTCACTAAAGCAAAACAAATGCCATCCGAATTATCCTACCAAAAGGTAACAATAGTCACGAGGACTGAAAGAGACATATACTAATGATTACAATAATAATTGTTTATTAGATAAATATAACAAAGAACCACTCTATACTGACACAAACATCATACTCAAGTTAAAAGATCACCAAGAACACAATATTCCAAGTCTCCCAAAACTAATCAAGCAGCATCAAAATAAAACATTCCAATTGCACCGTGCTTCACAATAATAAAACAAACATAAACGGGATCAGTAAAATGAAAAACACGTGTGAACAGAAAATGTTACTCGGAATAGAAAATAAAATAAAAAGGCTGGCCTACCTTACCATGTCTAGTTTTAAAGACCAAGCTACACTCTGAGATTCAGCTTCATATCATGCTGTTCAAAGACTATATACATGCACAATATATTGGAAAAAATTTCCGATTAAGCAATATGAAATCATGATTTACAGAATACAAATTTAAGATTTTTATGTTCACATAATTTATACGACAGCATTATCTTCACACAATATACATGAAACGTTTGATGATATCAACTTACAAAATCATGATGTTAAATATTATGCAGGACATTGTGAATGTTTGACCTGTACACAGGCTGTTTCTGCTACACTGTAGTAATTTTAAGGGAATATCGACACTGCACTGTTTGGGCCCTAAATGGTATACACTAGCATCATATTTTAGTCTCAAGATATACAGATGAGTGAATAACTGAATGACTGACAACACTCGCGTTGTAAATTATGTAGAACCGGGTTTGGATACCATATATTTGTTTATTAACGACCCGAATATTCATTCGGAGAACCAGAAAATAATACCACGTGATTATGTTTGCGTGAAACGTTATTTTGTTCTGAAAGTTATATTTTGTATAAGTCTGGATGGTCCTAAATGCAAACGACATAACTATACATACATACATATGACCACCACAACGACCATAAACTACATCCATGTCGACATAACATTCCTAGTTAACTTACATGTAAAACCGGAAATCCGCGAATGGAACAGCTAATATTTCGGTTAATTAGGATCAACAAGATCGAGATGTCAGTTTGGTATAATGGATAGCTAATTGACAGAACAAACCTTCATTTTCTGCTAACGTATGGTTCACTACATCATTTAATGTTCGTAGCTTATCATATGAAGCGCTGTATATTGTATTGTTTTGTTGTTGTTAGGGTGAGTAATCGTTGGTATTGGTGTTATCAATATTCTAACAGGCTCAGCTTGTTCCTTGAAAAACAAGATATTTCTAGCATTGTGATGTATTAAAAAAGAAGTCACTATATAATTATATGCAGTTTTCAACCTGGCATTGCTTAACAATCTTGTACCTAAGATATGCAATGTTATTTTGATAGATCTGTTTTGAAAAGAACATACATCATTTCGGAATAACATCTAAAATAATATTTCCTTTGGCAGCATTGTTCTGGCGTTACGCAGTTTAGAATTGTTTATCAGTATATATATATATATATATATATATATATATATATATATATATATATATATATATATATATATATATATATATATATATATATATATATATATATATATATATATATATATATATATATATATATATATATATATATATAAATATATATATATACATATATATATATACATATATATATATATATATATATATATATATATATATATATATATATATATATATATATATATATATATATATATATATATATATCCTGATAAACAATTCTAAACATATATACGTATTAATCATTTAGCAAAGCAACCTAAATTACGTTTATGTTTTTCTTCATATATTTACATGAAACATTTTTAACATTGGTGATTTATCTTAAGGTAATTTAGCGTGACAGAGGGAAAATTTACAAATATATGTATATATTTATGTATTTATGTACAATGTAAAGTTGTTCTTTGCATTCATGTGCATTATATCAACCTCCTAAAAGACGTTGCCTGAATAACGTGTAAAGGACAATGCATTTCACACAAATTACTAAGTTCAAGTTGCAAACTGGCCATTGCAGAATCACAATGCACACATTTAGACGCTGCATTATACATTTTAATAGCTATGCTCCCTTTTGAATGTTGGTCAACTCCTTCGTTATTGATATTTTTAGCAGGAATGACATCAGTGTAATATATACCAGGGATCAGCAAGGTAGAAACATCAACTATGCTGAGAAGGTTTTGAGAAAATGAACATAAGAATTTACACATTAATAATCTTACAACTTTATACGCTGCATCAAATGCAATCAATATATTTGTCTATATTTGAACACAGTTTTATGTTCTTAAAAGCTAAACAATGGCAATAATCGCATTCATATTCTAACGAGCACATGACAAAATAAAACCATGTTATTAACATTCTGATATAGTTATCAAGATTAATCAGAAAAGTAAAAAAACGTAAAATCGATACACAGGAAACAACGAAACGTTCACTATAGATTGGCTGCGTTCTTTTTCTATACTACTATACGCCAATAACAATGCTTGACAAATATCATCATGTAATTATATATACTCTTTATCTTAATATGCCGTTCTCATAAAAATCAGCATTAATAAGGACACATAATCAGCCATTTTAAAGTGTAAACGTATGAGTTTGATTTTATATTTTGACATACAGCAACACGTTGTGTTTCAGATATATCTGTTGTAACCTTTAGACTTCGTTACTTTCATGGCATATATATATATATATATATATATATATATATATATATATATATATATATATATATATATATATATATATATATATATATATATATATATATACATATATGGCACGTGTTATATCGAACTGTCATATCAAAGCGTATTTAAGTAAAAGATGTAGGCAGTCGTATATAATTTAAATCTGGCAAAGTAATCTTTGAAAGACTTTTTCAGGCCTTAATTATGTGAACCATAAACGTTTGTGTTTTAATTCAAAATTATTACAGCCAATGGTTAGGATTATAGGTTATTAAACTGTGCAACTGAAAGAAAAATAAGAATCAAGTTTTGTATATCCACAAATTATTTATTAATCTGTGTTGCAACGTGAGAATATAAGTGACAAAGTAGTGTTAATAAAATTCTAAATAATCTTTAAAGGAGTAATCACATGTCCAATATTCTATAATTGTCCAAACGAATTCGAAAAGTCTTGAATGTCTTGATGTACTTCAATGATACCATCCAGAATATCCTTGAATTCATTTTCAATATTTCCGAAATAGTGTGCTAATTCAAAGGCAGTGTGCACTTAGGAATTCCAATGAATAATATAAATAAATAAGTCCTCTTAAATTATATCAGAACACAAATTCACACTCTGATCCGTGATTACCACAAACTGATATAAAGCAGAATTTGTTAATCAAATCCAGATTTATCGACATTTCCTCTCTTCATTTAGCTTAATTTGACGTGAAGATTTCCAACGACAAAAAGCTAGGACAACGTTAAACAAATGAGCTTGAATATATACGTAAACAAGTCTGTAATTACAATGTCTTGTGATAACTGATTATGTCAGCACGTTTTTTATACTTTATAACCATTGACAAAATATAGTCATTAAATACCCTGTTTACTAATGACCATTATCACAAATTCCAATCGACATTCTCAGACAAATATTAGGCACATAATGTGGACATAAAAAAAACACAAGGAATAATTTAATCTCGCTAGCAAGGACTTGCCAAAAATATTTTTCAGTTTATTTTTTTTTTTGTGACAAATAATACTAAAATATCCCTACATTTGGGAAACATACCGCATGCCGAAGATCTCAAGTTTTCATAGAAGTTGTGTGACCAGTTTAAGAGCTTACATCGGTTGCGGATACATACGGTAACACAGGTTGTTTACTATGTAAATATACTTTTAGTGTCAACGAGCGGTGAAAGTGCTTTTCAAAACGCTTGAATTGACATGAACAAAGTTTTGATTAATTGGATTATAAACATCATTAATGAGGCAATATAAGTTCCTTATTCAAAGTAATATATCGGAATATAATTTGAAACTTGTTATGATTGAAAGAAGAAAACTAATGAGACAAAATTGTGAGAGTTGAGTTTCAGTCAATCGAGTGTGACCTTGAAAAAGGTGCTTCTTGATTAGCTCAAAAAAAGTCTTAGCTTAAAATACAAACCAACACTTACTTGTGATTTTATATAATTTAGGGGATTTTAAGTTTGACACCAGTTCGTGATTTAATATGTACACTCTTCTCCATTTAGAATACAATTGATAATATAGGAATTTTTTCCTCATATTTTATTTTCAAAATTTCTTTTGTATATATAATGTGTTCCTCCACTTGACGAAGATATATATATATATATATATATATATATATATATATATATATATATATATATATATATATATATATATAATATATCATGTATATATTGCACGTGTTAATTACGTCGACTGATTTCATTGGGTAACATATTAAGGAAATAAATAAATTGGTTTCACCTTAGAACGATTTGATCATTTTCTTCGTGCAAGGGTACAATGTTACCAAAGGTCGATAATTGTTTTTTCAAGTTAAGTATTTTATCCTTGCCTCTACTCATTTCCTGAAGATTTAAGTCAAGTTTATGCTTTTATTGACCCATTGGTCTATTGGGATCTTGTCAAGGAGTGTATGCTCTACATTTCATTCCACAGATATATGGGTAAGTGTTAACCGTTTTTGTTTTGCATGTATGTGAAGCATATTCAGCGTATGACGCGAATTTGAAACGTTATGAACCTTTGAGCTGTAGCAAATTACTATTAAGATTTTAATTTGGTAGCACGTATTTATAGGTGTTTTTTTGTACCTGTTATTACGACCCGTTTGAGCTTATTTCAGCGTATCCGGGTGCATTAGGCTGTCAGTCTGTTTGTATGTCTGACTGTATGGGGATGGAAGTATGTGAGACCATCAAGGTCATACAAGGACGGACGAGTTGATATATAAACGTGTGCGCATGGTGGATCCATGAAGACGGTGTTTATCCAATACAAGTGCGCGCTAACCAAAGAACGTATTTGAGGTTTGAAAATGAACATGTGAGACATGTCAAACTTTCATGTTTACAAGGTTTTGAAGTGTTTAAAGGAGTCATTCATTTTTATGAATCGTACATGACGTATAAATAACGATACGAGCCATGAATCGTATGATTGATACAATTATGTTATATTACAACTGATTACGTATGTTTCAATTATGTCGTGTTCAACTGAGTACATGGAACACATGCTGTGTTAAATTGAGTACATGGAACACATGTCATGTTCAGTTGAGTACATGGAACACATATTCTGTATCAATTGAGTACATTTGAGTACAGTGAGAGTTGCACCTATTTGCACGAGAATTATACCTTTACTATATGATATTATATGAATCACATATTGGTTTTCCTGCATCGTGTGTCTACACATCTTTAATAGATGCATCACATTATTGTTTCACCGTTGTTAACTGACTGTACGAATTTGTTTTGTACGTCAGAAGGTTTCATAAAGTCAAAAATTCATTTACATAAAAAATGTTCCTGTGAAGTAATTGAATGCGTTGCATGTTTAGACCTTGAAAGAATCGCACTGCATATGTTGTATAGAATATAAAGGCATATATTCAGATCCTGTTACACATTGCAATGCATCGGATATAATAGTTACACATAGGTTTGAAAAAGTCTTGAAATATAGATATTTAAGTTAAAGCACATGCAGCAGAATTCACAATTGTGTTTGCTTTACAAAATTTCCGACATTTTCTGATGTATACTTTTCAAAATGTGTAGCTCGTATTATAATTTACGATTATATAGGATTGATCTTGTATTGCTATCTTTGTTGACACGTATTTTGTTCGTTGATTAGCCGGTTATGGCACACACACACACACGCACACATGTGCGCGCACAAAAAAAAAAAAAAACTGGTGGCGATAAAAGTAATTTGTTAAGGTAAACCATTAGTCAATACAGCTTATCTGCATAACTGTCAATTGTCAATGAAATTGAATGTATTGTAGATCTTTGCACACGTTTCTCAATCAGTTACCTGTACCCACATTGAAAACTACTAATATGTATGGGTTAATCGCCTCTTTGTATAATAAAGAGTTTATATTTTTTCTCTCCACAAAATTAGGTTTACCAAACAATTAACCTCCAGTCTATTGAATTATTTGTATTGTTGTTAGAACAAGTTCTTTACATCTTCACATGCATATTAAGAATCTGAAAATAATCGCGAGGACTACTGGATATAACATAAATATTTTACATAAATATTTTACATTATGCAGGTGGTGCCTCTTAGAAAAGTGTTTATTATTTACCATTACCTATGTAAATAAGATCTATAAACGAAAGATGATACAAGATCCTCATTCTTTATGTCAACACATATTTTTTTTTTCAGATGGAATCATTCGACATACATCTAGCACTTTAACATCTAGGGGCAAATATTTGCTCACGCAAAAGTTAACATGATTTTGTTTTGTAACTGATGGTGTATGCATATTTAATCAAACGTGTTAAAGTGTTCTATTTCCTCGCAGATTGATATCGGTTTTGGCATTTTATTTTAATTCGTCTGCTTATGTTCTCAATAATGCTGTGTGGCCTGGCTTTGGAACTGGTGATTATCAGGGAATGATATAGACAAAACAAAGTCATTCAAAGAGTATTTATATTGTATTGTATGCATAACCCTCCTTAACGTATCGTCCATTCAAGCAATGTGAACAGCCAACATATTGGACGGAAAGGCAAATGGATGACAAATTGAATTAAGTCGGGTAAATAAACGGACAGTCGGTTCGACATAGAGAAAAAGTGAAATAAGAATATAGTTAGAGGTGAAAGTGTCGTTAATTTCAGTTTAAACTGCATGCTATGTACGTTATATTTATTAGCGAATCGTGAATTTACGCCACCTGCTGTTCGATCATATAAATTAGCGGAATTGAAATATTGATATCAAACGTGCTTGGAATCAGAATATAGTGTATAGCCAGTCAGCATACGGAGATCTTTAACTCTTCCTGGTATATAAATAACAAGTGATCGCTGCGCGTGTGCACTTTGCATAAGTTTAAAATTGATGACGAGTACAGGTATAATATGATTAAATACTTAACCAATCCCTTTTCTCGCTTTTCGTCAAATGGCATTTTGATGGATAACCAAATCAGCCGCGTGTTTGAGAATGAATTAACCAATATCTCTTAATCTGACATGTCGTGTGGTCATGTGTCTCTATATGAATATCACATTATGGAAATGCCAATACTTAAATACATTGCCTAATTTATAAAGAACGTTAAATTGTATTAAAGTGAAGAAAGTTTTTTGCGCGCACAGGCACAATGCAAAATAACAAAGCAATTGGTGGAGAAGGGGGTGGAGTAACGGTCATTTTAGCACAATATTGCCTATTGCATATAACATGACTTGAAAATAGAACATAAGTGCCTTTTCCATGAACGCACATGCAGTAAAAATCAGACTTAACTACAGAGCTCCACCTACCCCTACCCCTCCCCACCCAACACCATCACCAGTACAATGACTACATTTTAAACAGTTTTCATGATTCCGGCTACTTTTGAATAATCTAAAAAAAATATTGTAATAAAAGCGCAAATCTTTGTCTAAATTTGATTTCATACCCAATCCAATTTTAAAAGAAATAATAATACTATCAACAATACCTCTATATGTATATATATATATATATATATATATATATATAATTTCTGATGCAGTCGCCTGTAAACTATTGCTGTACTGAAATATTCCTTAGCAATTAGCTTTCAAACACTGCTGTAAACAAATGGGATACATTTTTCATTCTGCATCCTCGAATTCTTATGTAGATATTTCTTCCTGCATAATTGTTTTAGCTTTCGTGACGAACACCAATATCAATTGATTATTTTAAGCAAACGTTCTGACAGACAACATTGAAGGCAACTGTACGGGTTGGGACATCGCTGTAAAATGATATGACATGTAGTCCATACAGCCATGTGAGCTGACATGGCAGTGGTTGATATATCATTGCGACATGATATTACAAGTGGTCCAGACTTCCATGTGGGATGGTATGAAAGGTGCACCTGACATACAGTTTGTGATATAAAATGTGGTCCAGACATCCACATGGAATGATATGACCAGTGGTCCAACTATCAATGTGAGATAGTATGACAGGTGGTCGATATATCAATGTGAGATTATACACAAATGGTTTTCCGCATGTAACTTAATTAATTCAACAGTGCGGTCTTTAAGGACCATAAGGTCTATCCATTTCATGCTCATGGATAAAGCTACCAGGCACTGCATATATAAATTATATTTTCTTAAATGCAGTTTTGAATATGAAATAAATTTATCTCACAAGATCGTGTACCTTTGGTGTTGAACAAATGTATTATATTTGATATAATAGTATCAATATAATGATATTACGTCAGATATGTAGTATTTGTGGAGAACAATATAATTCAAGAATTACTGCGTATGTTTCATGTGGTGTGATGAAGAAACTATCCTACTAACAGAATATAAGTAATACACTATTAGACAAGTGCTTCTTTTATTTAAAATATACAGAAACTCGGTCAATAATTACAAATCTCTCTAATGTTCAACTGCTTTCTGATCCAATATAATCGCTTAATAAATCATATGGGCTGCAAATGGTAACGTGGTTTATATTTAAATTTAAGGTTGGTCCATTGGCATGTATATATATATATATATATATATATATATATATATATATATATATATATATATATACATGCATTTTCAAAATGCCATGGAGTCACTACATGCTTTATGATTTATTAATATGGACTATACATTAACATTTTGACGTCAATATAATGAAGAGAAAACCATTGATCCGTCCTTTAGATATAATGGTTATTATTCGGAAGCGAGATGAGACGTCTTCAGAGCTAGATATCATATCAAATATGAAAACAACTATTTCATGTAAAACTTTCATCCAACTGCAGGTAACCAAAGAAAAACTCTTTGAATGGGCGACACATAGTATCAAGTTTAATATTACCTCTTTTACCAGTTCAGGATCTCAGTATATATAGATAAGAAGTTTCAAACGTAGCTTTAAAAGCATGTGTCATATCGCTAAGGCGTCTGTAGTGTGGCTGTTTATAGTGATGTCCATCACTGGGGGATCGCGCCGCAGACATTTTGGAATGTCCCACCTAGTCACATTACTCTGACACCAAACTCATAAGTCCAAACACTAACCTCTTGATAATGCGCGCACTGTGAGGCAGCTGTTAGTACCATTTTTGTATAAGTCTTTGGTATGACTTAGCCGTGGTTGGAACCCACGACCTCCCGTATCCGAGCCGGAATGTCTAACCACTATGACCACTAGGCCATAGTTATAATAAATGAATAAAAAATATATATGTATCTATCTATCTGGATTGATACAATGATGTGAATCCAATCTGCATCTTGTGGTCAACAATACCATATATATATATATATATATATATATATATATATATATATATATATAGAGAGAGAGAGAGAGAGAGAGAGAGAGAGAGAGAGAGAGAGAGAGAGAGATCACTGTCTTTTTTCACCTAGTTGCACACGGAGCAGTTTTCTCTATACGGGTACATTTGAAAATTGCTATCTGGACCACGTCATGGATAAATCCGCGCATGCCTGCCATATTTAATTTCAACTGTAACGATAAGGTTTAGATTATATAAAAAATTACATCTCGAAATAGAAACAAATAATTTCTTAGGTATGTTATGCATCACAAATCTGTTTTTTGAGCAGTGTGAGCTCAGTGGGAGAATAATGGTACTATTGACCAAAAGGATTCACATCATTGTATCAATCCAGATAGAGTGGATTGTTATTTTCTTGGAGAAGTTGATTTACTGTCATTTTCTCAGCTGGAGTCAGAGACTGTCCGTCGTTGATGTTCCGTAAAATCATGATGATGATAATAATAATAACAATAATATTAATAATAATAATGATACTACTATTACTACTACTACTACTACTACTAATAATAATAATAATAGCAATAAGCGCATTGATGTTCCTCGATCTTCCTTGAATTTGGTCACACATTAGCAGTAATATAAATCGAAAATGACCGTAAACCTCTCAAACAAAAACAAATAGAATTGAGTGCGGTGTGTAAACTTGTAATAACGCTCCTAGGACAATATAATAATGATAAACTATTTATATGAAATCTCTTTTCAACATTTAGTCAAATAAAATAAATTTCCGATTCAACAATTAGGTACTTCCATAAGTTTTGATGATCACGTGATTTTGAATGTTAAAACATACATTTGATTACTTACTGATTGACCAGTCAATTAAATTGTGCGAAAAAAAAAATTATTATTTTAAATACGCATAACTGCCTTATAGGTAAATCAAAATTAATTCAACTAATTTATTAAAGTTTGTCGGAGTTATGAAATATCACGTTTATAACAAAACTATCGCGACAGGTACTTGTGTTTGCTCATACAACACTAACACGATTCGATATGCAATATTGAGGCAAATATTTGTATGGTTCAATATTACTTAGGTGCTTAATGTATGTCTGTGTAGTGTGGTCATACTAGGAATTTAATATCATCAAGGTTACAGCCTACCAATACTGAAATGTCAGACATTAAGATTTGTTTCGAAATCATAAAACATTTTGTCATACATAAAGTTTGTTAATTTTAATGTTTGTTCATATATCAAGTAAATTTATTTATATTTTCTTTCTTTGACTTAAAATGTTATCTTACCTAACTACGTGGGGATACTTTTAAAACTGCACTTTGTATAAATATTGACTCGTGTTAATTATAGTCAATTATTTGCATATGTCAGCATGTTGGCTGTTTTTCGGTTTAAGAGATTCCAACATGAAATGTTATTATGTGGTGAATGATGTATTTGAAGAGGTATGTTTTGTAGATATACAAAAATAATGCATTTAAGGAGTGAATCACGATTGTATTGTGTGCATTACCCTCCTGAAACATACTGATTAATATGTGATACAAAACCCGTATTCATTAGAACAGGCACGACTTTGTTTGTAATAAAATTAAATCATTCAGCGTGCTTATAACAAGAAAGCATCAATGTGCAAATATATGCTCACGAAACGTTTAAAACGATTTTATATCCATTAATTAGGAAAAAAATTGCAAGGTAAGATATTACGTAAGCGATAAAAAGACAGTGTGTGTGGTTATGTCAGGATTATAATTGAATATCAGCAAACTGACACATCAGTACACTCATGATGTGCTAAATTATTGATTCTTTTTAACCGAAACTTTCTTTCTATGTATATCAAGTCTTTGTCATTTTCATTGATTAACCAATTACAATTATCCTGTTGCTTTTATTTTTTCAAACGCTGTGGGTAGGATATGTATAACTAATATTGTACAAATATTGAAACAAGCAAGTTAAAGTATCCAATATCTTTGCATGTTGATATCGGTTTGGGAATTAAATTTTGATTTGGTCTGGTGATGTTCTGATTAGTGGGATGTGGACTTTCTTTTGAAATGATTTTGTCAAGAAAGGTGATAAACAAAACAAATTCACTCAGATATTATCCACATTGTATTGTATGCATTATCCTCCTTAGCATATCATCCATACAAACAAGGTGAACAGACAAAGAGACAGGACGAAAATACAAATAAATGGACAACAAATTGAATGTTGTTGCGTAAATAAAAGAGCAATCGGTTCGAAAAACAGAATAAAGGGAAATCATAATGTAGTTAGAAGAGAAAGCGTCATACATTTCATGTTAATCTGAATTATAGGTAGATTATATTTATGAGCTGATCGTGATCAAATACAATACATCAGCGGAAGTATGCTTGGAATCAGAATACAGTCTCCAGTGGGTCAGCATCCATAGTTCTTTAAATACTCTCTTCCTGGTATATAAATGACGTGTGATCGCTGCTTGTGCACACTCTGCATAATTTTAAGATTGATGACGATTGCCGTTATAATATCATTCAAAGCTATGTTTAGCCATTTCCTTTCCTTGGATTTCTGACTGATACCCAAATAATCTCCATGTTTGATAATGAATTAAGCCATTTCACTTAACCTGACGTCGTTTTTTCATGTGCCTCAATCAGAATATATCAAATATGGAACTGCCTAAAGCTGATATAATATGCATAACGTCCAAGGATCGTTAAATGTGATTAAAGTCATGAAAAATAGATTTTTGCACACACACACACACTAACCAAATACAAATATAAAGCAATGTTGGGTGGGGTGGTGTAACGGCCTTTTTGCACATTATTGACTATTGCCTAAAACATAACTAACGGAACCTACGGACATATTTCGTAAACGCCAATGCAGTACGATTTGGACTTTCTACCAAATGAGCTCTACCTCCCACTACCCCTCCCAATACAGCACAGTTACTAGTAAAATTACTAAATTTTAAACTTATTCGTGATTCCAGATACTTTTGAACAATTTTAAAAAGAAATTGTAATACAAACACAAAATTTTGTGTAAATTTAATTTCATACCCAATCATAATTTAACAGAAAAAATAATACTACCAACTATATATATATATATCTATCTATCTATATATATATATATATATATATATATATATATATATATATATATATATATATATATATATATATATATATATATATATATTTGCTGATATAGTGGCCTGTAAACAATATCTGTATTGAGACATTTATTAGCCATATGGTGAATCTTTGCTTTCAAACAATGCTGTGAACAATTGGATACATTGTTCATTCTGCAATATCGACTTCACAGATGGCAATTTTTCATGTATATGTTTTCTCGAAGAAAATCAATTGGGTTTTTTCAGCAATCGCTATGACAGTTAGACCCTATTGAAAGTAAATGCACGGGTTGTGATATCTATGTGAAATGATATGACAGATGGTACAGACAACCATGTGAGGTGACATGACAGTGGTTGAGATATCCATGCGGCATGGTATTACAAGTGGTCCAGACACCCATACTGGAAGGTATAGAGGTGCTCCTGACATCACCTCTTTCCAAAATTTAGTCGAATAAAATAAATTTCTAATTTAAATTTTATGTAGGTTAATTAACATTGATGATCACTTGATTTTGAAAGTCAAAACGTACTTTTGATTACTTACTGCTTTACCGTGTATTAACCAAATACAATTATATATGTGTTTATGCTACTAAATTTTTAAACGCTGTGGGATGATATTTATAATTGATGTTGTATAAATATTGAATCAAACATGTTAAAGTATTCAATTTGGTCGCAGAGTAATATCGATCGGTGTGGGCATTATATTGTATTTGGTCTGGTTATGTTCTGAATAGTGTGGTGTGGCCTGGCTTTTGAATGGGTGATTGTCAAAGGAGATAGACATACAAATATTCATTCAAGGATTATCCAGACTGAATTGTATGCATTACACTCCTTAACATATCGTCCATTCAAGCAATGTGAACAGACAAACATACATGACTGAACGACGAATAAATGGATGACACATTAAATTCAGTCGTGTAATTAAAATGACAATATGTTCGAAATACAGAAACAATGAAATAAGAATATGGTAAAATGGTGAAAACGTCGTTGATTGGTATTATAACCTGCATGATATGTACGTTATATGTATTAGCTAATCATGAATATAAGGCAACTGGTGTGCGGTCGTATAAATACATCAGTAGAATTATTGGTATTGAACATGCTTGGAAACATAATAGAGAGTGCCCAGTGGGTCAGCATACATATTGTGTTTTAAATACGTTCTTAATGGTATATAAATAGTGTGTGATCACTGCGCGTGGGCACTCTGAATACTTTCAAAATGGATGACGAATACATGCATATTATATGATTCAACGTAATGTTTAGTAAAACCCTTTTCTTGCTTTTCTTCAAATGGCGTTTTGATTGATATCCACATAATCTCCGTGTCTGAGAATGAATTAGGCCATAGCACTTAATATGACATGTCGTGTAGTCAATGTGAATATCAAATACAGAACTGTTTAAACCTGAACGTTTAAGAATAGTTAAATTTGAAAAACAGTTGTTTGCACGCGAACACACATACACACACATACACACACTAACTGTTATATATATCTGATTTAATTTACATTCGATTTAATTTGTATTTTATTTGGTTTGATTGAGAGTTTATGACTCGTTTTATTTTATTTACATGTCAATCAGTTTGATACCTCCCAGAAAATTCCGTTTGACCTGAGTCTTCCTTATATACCTAATAACATAAACAGTTAAGTATATTTTTGGCTTAGTTCCTGGCCTTGATTGAGGGTCGAGTAAACAACATTTGTCTAGGATTAGAATGATTGGTTCTTATCAAGGGCATACAGGAGCTGTGCGAATTTTACATGTTATCGTTATCATGTCATCATCTATCTCGCAATATATTTCACAATTAGGCATTCCCGAAAGTGTGAAATACTTAATAGTATTAGTGCTGTCAAGTGAGAGAGAGAATCAGATAGAGAGATCTGATAGTCCAGGGCTTTTTAAAAACTAGATGTCAAGTTGTTTTCTTCTGTTGTGAACAGAAAATAACTTTTCAATATTGAGTATTTAAGTAATGAATTAGTTTCTCTAAAAATATTATTGTATTCATACAGAAATTTTGAACAAGCACATTTATTGAAACTTATGTTTGGATTTCCAAAACCGGACGATAAATTATAGTTTTTACAAGAAACTGTAGATGTCAACAGGCAGCATCATAAGTCATCTCCTTCCATCTTGGATTCTTCGTCGGGACTCGAACTTGGAATCTTTAGAACATTTCAATAGTATACTGCAACAACTGTATTCGTGAATTACCATTGTATTATTTTTTAATTTGATTATAGAAACCATAAGTCCTCATAATATTTTTTTGTGTTTTTACTGTATTTTTCCAGGGAAATAAACTATTTGTTATATTTTTCAAAGCTTGTTATTTCACATTTTCTTGTGTTACTGTGTATTCGAGATAATCACGCAGCACATACATAAAAAATATAGAGCACTAGTTGGGACATCCCAGTGAAATAATATGACAGATAGTCCAGAGACCATGTGAGGTGACATGACAATGGCTGAGAAATCCATGGGACATGATATTACAAATGGTCCAGACTTCCTTATGGGATGTTATGAAATGTGCACCTGACATTATTTATGACTTGTATGGGCTGCATATGGTAACGCAGTTATATTTAAATTTAAGGTGGGGTCATTAACATTGGTAGATGAGTGCATTTTCAAAATGCACTGAAGTGACTACATAACTTAGGGTTTATTAATATGGTCTCTAAATTAACATTTTGACATCAAGATAAAGAAGAGACAAACAAATGGTCTGCCCTTTACATATAACGGCTACTATTCGGAACAGACTTGAGGCCTCTTCAGAGACAGAGACCATAACAAAAATAAAAACAACCATTCAATATAAACATTTCATTCAACTGACAGTAACCAATCAAATATTAGCTCTGTGTGATTTGCTTGCACATATGTTTAAGTTTAAAATTACATGTAATAACAGTTCGGTATCTCTAATTTACATTTATATTTGCTATTGCTAGGTTATATGCATATATACATATATACACATAAGCAGTTAGAGAGACAGAGAGTGCTTGTGAGTGATATGGAGTTTTTACGTAGCTTTATCAAAGTTTCCATTATATCCCTACGATGTTTGTAGTGTGGCAGTATATTGTGATTCCTTTCACTGGTGCATCATGCCGCATACATGTATCAAGATGTCCCACCCATTCACATCATCAGGAAACGAGACCGACAAGTCCAGACACTAACCTCTTAATTATGAGCGCTTAGCAATTCAGCTGTTAGTTCCAAGTTTTACCCAGCTACGTCTGCATCATACGGGTACATTTAACAACTGCTACCTGGACGACGACTTAGATGAATCCGCACATGTCTGCCTGATTTAATATCAAACACATTCACATTCTTCTGTATACGGAGATCGACTGGAGTGTTATGTTGTTGAACCAGTTTTTGTACTGTCATTTCCTCATCTGGATACAGACTGTCGAGTGTCCCTGTAAAAAAATAATGTTAACATGAGTAATACTACTACTACTACTACTTATACTACTACTGCTACTACTGATACTACTACTAATAATAATAATAATAATAAGAAGAAGACGAATAGGAATAAGAATAAGAATAAGCGCTTTGATGTTTCGTGATCTGCTTTGCATTTGACTACAAATTAGCAGTAACCGAAATCAAAAATGCACGTAATCCCCTTGAACATTAAATTCAATTGTATTGATTGTAGATTTTTAACTTGTAATAACAATTTTAAGAATTAAAATAATGTTAACAATCAAACTTGTTAATATCAAAGCTCTTTTTAACATTAATCGAATATAATAAATTATTCTTGAACCTTTTGATACGTCCCTTATTATTGATGATCATGTGATTTCGATAGTTAAAACTTACTCTTGATTGCGTACTGCTCAATCGGTCTATTAAATTGAGCGAAATAAATATTGAATAGTTTAAATACGCATACCTGCCGTATACCTAAATAAAATTCAATTCAATTAATGTATTAAAGTTTGTCGGAGTTATGAAATATTAGGTGTAAAGAAAAATTAGCTACCCGGTATATAAAAAAATCGCGACAAAATTGTATGTTTGCTCATGCAACACTCACAATATTCGATATGCCATAATTATGCAACTATTACATGATTCACTGTTACTTGGGTGTTTAATGTATGTATATGTGGATATGTCTGAATAGGAATGTGATATCAGCAAAGTTACAACTTACCAATATTGAAACGTTTTCCGACATTAAGGTTTGTTTTGAAATCATAAAACATTTTGTCATGCATCAAGTATTTAAATGTAATGTTATATTCATATATCAAGAAAATGTATTTATTTCCCATGCCTGTAATTTTACTTAACTCTGCGTGGATGAGTTTAAAACTGCACTTTGTACAAATGATTACTCGTGTAATTTCTTTGCTCAACTATTTGCATATGTCAGCATGTCAGCTATTTTTCTTTTTAAGCGATTCCACCAGGCAATGATAGTATGTGGTGTTTGATGAGTTTGAAGATGTATTTTTTAAACACATACAGAAAATAATATTCCAGGAGGGAAGCAAGATTTGATTGAGTACATTACCCTTCTGAAAAATACCAGGTTGCAAAGTGATAAAAGACCCTTATTCATTATATCCAGCAACACAATTATCGTTTTGTATCTGCTGTCAGGGACTGTCCAATTCATGTACATGGGGATATGGGAAGCTAATAATGAACACATGTTCCGCATTTGTCACTGTTACTCTACCAGGGTTCCAGTCTGCTACGGTCCATATCAGAGGACTGGATTTCACGCCCCATAAAATAATTTAATCTTGTTGTATAACAGTGATGTATGGTTCGTAGCATATAATACATAGTCTGGATAGTGTTATGACTTTGTGACCTATTATATACTAAGATTGCTATTTGTATGGCATTGTTTCGAGAGTTTATGTGTTTCACACATTGTTTATGACCATTGGGAAATTGTTAACTGGAAGAAAATACGTGTAGCTGTTTTGGATTGTGTTGTCTCATGATGATCACCTTAAGATAAGCAACTATGCTGCTTGTTCACACTCTTTCATTTATATGAACTCAACATACTTTGTTTGCACAGTTTTATCCCTCGGCTTGTGCTACAATAAAACTATTGTCTTGTCAGTTAACTTTTTTCCATGTGTCCATCAGCAAATGGTACGGTAATATACAACTGTGTTTTTTATCTTTATCAGTGTAGCAAATTGAATTGGTTTAATTTAGAATGTCTTAGCTCAACGTTTAGAACAACTAGAGTCTATTGTAATAGATATTTCGTTTTAAAAGAAAAACATACTGATAGGAAATTAACAACTTCTATAGGCACCCTTCCAATAAATAATTCACCATTGTGCTAATATAAAAAATATAAATAACTATTGGTGTTGATTTATTTATGAGACAAGAAAGACATAAATGTACACAAGAAGTAGTGAACAGTATTAGCATGTAGGTCTCTCATTTGTATATACTATCTAATGAGTTATTTAGTACTCAGTTCAGAAATGCATGTTTTCGCGTATTTAAGTTTTACATCACTTCTAACGTATTGTTTTATTCATATTTGAGTTTTAAATCACTTTCAAAGTATTGTTATTGTCATATTCACATTGTTTAAAAAAAAACTATTTTCACAACACTTCTAAAATTGTTGTTGTGAAAATGTTGAGAGTGTTAGTGATTTAAAAATGTTGACTGTTTTGAGTGGTGATTATTTTCTTGTCCTGGAATCTGTTACAACAAAGTAAACAAAATATACACTTGTCCGACTCCATATTTATTACTAAATATACTTAATTTAATGTAACTTATCCAATTGGACAAACACTTCGAAAAATGATTTTAATTTCATAACCGCTATTTCTATATATGAAGATGTTCGAAGTGAACATCAAACACCTAAAGAAAACCCATTTTAGTTTAAGATTAGAAACAAATCTACATCAATCTGAAGGAAACCTAAATAAAAAACTAAAACTTTGAAACAATGATAAACAGCTAAACAATGACCACATAATAATGCATTTTTGCACACGGAATATTGCTAGGATAGTCTGGCCGTTGACTAAGAATTATGCAAATTAAATGCATCTGCTTATTTTGTTCCATCATTATATTGAAACTTTATCACATTTTAATAAATATAATGCTAACCGTGTAAATAATGTTGTATTTGCTTTTGTCTTGAGCCTCACAAGTTTTAAAATCTTTAACAAAGCTAAGAATAACATTCAATTTTCAAAAATGTATTTCACTTCTAAACCTCTAATGAGTGGAAATGTTGTGCCCTGATTATGATTTTATTGTCATTCAAAAGGTTTTAGACAGGATCTATATTCGTACTTTTGGCAGAGGGAAAACAACACTTAAAGTTCGATTAGTGGGAAAACATATCGGAAGGAGGACAAATGACGCTAGTAAGATATTTTGAAAATGTGAAGTGTGTATTGTTTTTTTTTTTTGAAGCACAATTGTAACATTATTTTAAAAAGTCTTCAATTGTTCACGTATCCATGAAACTCAGAAACAAAACGGTGTTCTCGTTGTCGTTTTGCATAGGATTTACACGTGAGATGAAAATGGTGGAAAAGATTGTTTCTCTCCGACCCTTGTTACTTGAATTATAATCCTCTCCAATTGCTGATAAGAAACATTTTTTTCTTCTGAATGCAGTTAGACCTGACCCATAAAGTAATCCTTTATTTTTATGGTATAATAGACAGCATAAATGTTTGTACATCTTTCCTGCCCATGTCATAATTTGTCATATGTTGCGTTGAGCACCTGTTCCTATTAATTAATTTATGATGCTTCTTTAAAAGCATTTTGTTGGTTTATTCAACACTTTCCATAGTGATTTGAAGTTGTGACAGTATTGCAAGTGTAAAAAGTCACGATATAAATTTGAAATATTATACAACAACAAATGTTTGGAGAAAAAAAAACGACTGTGATGGTAGTTTCCTACAAACATCATTAATACTTATATTTGATTGTATAAATATCAACTTAAACGTGTTGTCAAAATTTTTATAAACAAGGGAAGAATAATTAATCTGAAATGAATCCATGAAGCTTTGAATGTTTTGGCATGATGATTTTTCTGAAATGCATATATGTACCCTACTTGTATTTCTTGGCATGATGGTTACTATGAAATGAATCCATGCAGACTGTTTATATTTATTGACACGAAAGTCACTCTGAAACCCATGCAGTCTGATCATATTTCTTTGCATGTAGGTCAATAAAATCAATCTATGCAACCTGTTTGTAGTTTTTTGTTTGGTGTTCACTGTAATAAATCCATGCAGCTTATTTATTCGTATGACATATGATTACTATTTGCTTGACACAAGGTGCTATATTTCCTTATTTGAACTTTTGCAGTTTCTAACTATCATCTCACCACCTTGCATCGTAAATGAAATGTATTAGGCTAGTAATTATTCCAGTCATATAGTTGTGAATGATAAGGATAGGTTATGCTTGACACTGAGTACAGGTAAAAGTGCAAATGACAATAGTAATATGTGCGAAATATGAACATATGATTTAATCATGCTAATAGTGCTAAGCTTAGTTCATTCTGAATAATCATGTTAGTATCTAAAGGTGAAACCTCACATGGATCCGCAAATTTGATGAAAAATATGCATTCAATAGTAAGCATTACTACAATATTTAATGGTAATATATGTTGGCTTTTTAATATGAATCCTAACCCTATTAACAGTAAAACATTTCGAAATAGATAGAAGGTGCATGTATTACTGTTCAATTTTAATTGCACAGATATGTCAGTTTATAATGTGAAGCATATTCGAGTTTGGAGTAATCAGTATACAAAACATTAGAGACCTTGATCTCCCAGTAAATTATATGAAGGCATTTCAATGTATATGTTGCTTTTATTTGAAATTAACGTTTAGTAAAGTATATGTGATAGTAATAGTTTAGTATATAAGCAAATAGCTGGAGCCCTGAATAGTCAACTGGTCCAAACATCTGACCATTCATAGTCATGACATCTCACATCTACGTGGGATCGAGTCTCGGGCTCACTTATTATGGGTATGCTAAAATGCTTGCCAGTAGCGTATCATGTTTTGCTGGTTCTTTCGTAATTGGCCCTTCCTTTTTTTCTCCACGAGTTGTACTGACTGAATTTTATAGCCTCTGTTGTGCTCAAAACTGCATTAAACCCACACAAACTGATACAATCAAGATTCTGCAAATTTTTTTGAATGTTGAATTTGTGATATTCATGTTTATTCTTTAGGGTCGTTTATTGTCAGATTTGTGTCATCTCGTGAGATTATTGTAATGCTGTGTTAATCGTTGTATGTGATGAATAAGAACATAATTACTTCTTACGATTGTTTTGCATGAAGTTGTTAGCTATTTGCTTTATATGTACAAGAGAGGGTATAGTGTAATGCTTTCTATATTTGAGTTTTAGTGCAAACAAAAAAGTGTGTAATGTATATTTATTTAGCTACTCTATAAATGTGTAGTTTTAATGTCATAATAATTTAATTTAATTCAGTCTTCCATTTTTGGTCAGCCGTCATTAATATATGGCATAACGTGTTTACTACTTTGTTTTGAGCAATATTGTTGTTGACGTCACCACCATAAAGCTTCCCCTTGAAGGTTTTATATAAACCTTTGGCAGGTCTTATTCACAGACTAAATATAGGCCAAATGTTTTATTTAATATTCATTCATGAAAAACAATCACCTTTTTCAAGAACTCATCAAGGAAAGGGATATATATATATCATCGAAACATTAGCGGTAACTGCCATTGTTATGGCATTTTCCACTAATCCATCCTTCAACTTGCATGAGTTTTGTATTGTTTACTATGTTATTTTATATTTGATATGTGCTTCGGCAACGTGGAACTAATTGAATGTTACACACAATAAAGATAGTATTATTTGTATTACTACAAATTATTATTAAGTGTTTTCAGTTACATGGGGAATTTTGAAAGAAAAAGAAGCAAAAATGGAACTGAAATGGCAAAGTTACTGAGGCAATCTCATCTTGTCAACATTTCGTAGTTATTTTGAAATATATGTACAATGGTCAGTAGTGTTCCTATATACGGTTATATTACATCATGGCACTGTTGTAGGTGATACAATGCGTCATACGGGACCCATGTCTTCTATTACTTTATCACCACTTGAAATTATCGGACTTTATATGTTATATTAGACTTGACATGAATCTCTAATGTAAACTATACTGAGGGTATATCTTAAACCGATATGAAGGAGATTATTTATTTTAAATTTTGGAAATGTTTTCACGTGTTCATGACAATCAAGGCACTTGCTTCCTCTTCATTTCAGATTCAAATCACCGCAGATTAAGTAATGTCTCAAAATATATGTATAGATCTTCTTTGGTGTATTCCAAACACATTTGCATTTATGTTATCAGTGAATGTTAGACGTGGTTATTGTTTTGTGCAAAATAAGATTTATTTAGTTGCTTACTCATCAAAACATGTATTACATATGCCCAAGATAGTTCATCGATTCAATCAATCACTTATCAAGTTTGTGTTGTTGTTGGGTTTAATGCCTATTGTCAGCACACGATAGGCTATACATGGCTGCCAGTATTACTGGTGGAGGAAGACCCTGCACAAACCAGGATAGAACCACCCAGCCATGAGGAGCTACTGGCAAGCTTTCTCACCAAACCACATTGGCCGAATCCCAGACTCGAACCCACGCATACAGACTTGACATGGCAGTGATTTTGTAACGGTTAGCCCTTTAGACCTCTCGGCCACTCGGGGCCCCCACTTGCCCAGTGTGGACAGTTTCATTATTTTCTTTGTAAAAACATAAATGTATACACACACACACATACACACACACACGCACACACACATAAACACACACACACGAATACCCACATATATATATGATTGATGTATATTTCGCTGTTTTCTTTTGCTGTAATCAGAGTAATTCCAAGGTTTGAAAATATATAGATTGTTTCCCATCTTGAGATTCATTTTACTGCTCATTCTTCTTACAAGGAAAGGAAATGCTTGAAAAACACTTAAATATGTCACACTGTCTCTTTAGGCAACCTACACAATGTATCTCATTCTCTTGGCTAAAATTCATTTCAATTCAAAACAGGCCAAAGTTACTTCTGGAATATATGATAGCCCATATGGTGTCCCACGATGTTTTGAAATTTTCGACAGCGGAGAAAGTAATGCTTTTGCCTTGGCTGTCTATGAAAAATACTAGTGTGCACCTATCCTTAATGAATCTGAATCTGAAATATATACATTCTCATTATTGATATTCTGGTAGGGACTGTCCTATTTTTGTACCAGCGAAATGAGAAGCTAAGTATTAATACGTCATTCGCAACCTTCACTGTTACTCTACCATGCTTCTAGTCTGGGTGCTATGTTTATTATGATATATTAGTAAAACTTAGTTTAACATTAGGGCTGTTTTAGTTCAGTACACATTATAAATATGTGTAAGTAATCTTACCTGTAGAAGGATGTTCCATACGAGCGGTTTGGATTCCACGCCCTCTAAGCTCATTCAGTCTGATTGGCTAATACCTCAATATGGTTCATAGTATATAGTATGTAGTCTGAATAGTGTTATGGCTATGTGTCCTATTAGATTGTACGACTGCATTAGTTATAATCAGTGCTGGTACAGTTTGCGTACGTTTCACACATTGTTTACGACCAAAATGAAAGTGTGCAGGGGAGGAAAATACATTTAGCGGTTTTGTATTGTACTGTCTCTTGCTGATCACCTTACGGTAAGTAACTATGAAAATTGATCACTATCCTTATATTCAAATGAACTCAGCAGAGCAAATTGTGCACATTTCTATCTCTCGGCTTTTGCTGCAATAAAACCATTGTCTTGTCAAATAACTGTATTCAAGGGGTGTATCAGAAAAAAGTGTATTGTAATAAACCTGTGTGTTTTGATCTTATTCAGTGTATCACACAAGTGAATATATTTATTTTAGCTTGTCTTAGTTTAAATTGTACAGCAACTCGAATCTATTTTAACAGTATTATCTTTTTAAATAAATATATTTATAGGCAATAAAAAAGTCCTAGAGTCACCCCCTTGAATTTATATCACCGTTAATATAAGTATCCACTCATGCTGATGTATTTCTAAGATAGGATAACTTATTATACATACAATATACACAAGACAAGTAATACGTTTTAGTAAATAGGTCCCTCATTTCATTTGCTTACATAATCTAAGAATATATTTAGTATGAAGGGAAGTTTAAAAACAACTTTTTTCATACTTGCATTATTTACAAAGTTTTACATCACTTCCTAATTAATTTATTTTTACATTTGCATTGTTTTAAATATATTGTAGACACTACTTCCAAAATAGTTGTTGTGAAAATTGTAATAGTATTTTGTTTACTCTGTTATATTAACATGGATCTAACAGTGTAACCAGTATTAAGAATATTCCAAGATATGGAAGATGTTGGTTGATCATGCAGTTTGACTAAATGTGACTATAGCTAGTTTATCCGTCGATAATTCATGTTGCAAACTCAATCAACATATTTCACAGTGACTTGATTTTTCTTAGAGTGCATGATGTAGGTTAAGGATTGGTGTTTGACTTAATCTATACGCAATTTAGGCGATGGAGATACTGCAAAATGCCACACCATTATATGTGTGTGTGTGTCACGTGTCGTTGCGCATGGCAGTTTACGTATAAATAATATCGGGTATATATAAAATACACCCATGACAACTCCCATATCAACCCACTAAAAATAAAATACAGGACATAATTACCTACCCAAGTATAGGTTTATCCCCTTGTAAACTTTTTTCTAGCCAACACAAATATGCATCTTTTTGTTTCGCCATTGACCAGTTGATTCTGAAGCTTATTGTGGATCTGCTTTAAGTAGATATATGTGGGTGATTTATGGCAGATCATAATTATACCATATACGGATATTGAGATTCATAATGATATAAGGACTTATTACATGCACATGTGTTTTCTCGCCTCACTTTTAAAAATAACATTATACTTACTTTTAATACTTTAAATTAAATATTTCCGCTGCTCTTTAATACATGCATTTTGAAGAATACCGTATCCATTGGAAATAAAGCATTCCTAGCATAGAGATAGACCCAAGAATAAATATACTATATTGTTCTAGTTATTGTGAAGTTCATAAAACGATGAGTCAAGCTATTATTGTATAAACATGAAGGTCCATGTTTAAATTAAATACTAATATTTCCGAGTTCCTTTTTGCCCCTATTCCAGCTTAAAACAGGCTAGTATATTTCTGACGGTTTAAAAGTTAAAAAAAAAAAAAAAAAAAAAAACTGGCAGAGTGATCATGTCCTACCCTTCATATATTTGTGGGGATTGTATCATATAGCCAAATAACACACGGGTTATTATACAAATTTGTGGTAAATTGTAAGCATCAAATATGTGTCTGTGGTGCTAGGAATGATAAGGTCTGTCACATGTCATAAATTGGCACAAAATGTTTAGTTGTAAGTGGTATGATTTTTTTTACACTTAATCCTAATAATTATATTTAAGATGACCACCTTGTTTTTGATGTTGTATGGGTCTATCAAACAAAATAAACAGTGTTCATTAGCATTATCCCTGATTGACTGACATGATTACTAAATGCCTATTTTTCAAGAATACCTCTCGTCCTCAGCAGCGCATATTGCCAAGTCTCCGAATAATAAATTATGCTTGCTAGTCTATATATTATAGAAACTGCTACAATGGCTGAATTTGTTAGATAATCTGATTCAGATGATTGATGCAGTTGGTTTAAACCCAAGCTGAATTATACTAAATACTTTAATAAATGCTATAGCAGCTGTCTCGCTTGGCGCTTAGCATTAAGATGTTAGTGTTTGAACTTGTCGGCCTCGTGTCAGGAGAATATGACTGGGTGGGACAAGACCCTATTTGAATTTGGCATGATGCCCACTTTATATAAATTACTGTGAACTGCCACACTGCAGACATCATAGCGATATGAAAAAAGCTACATTATAAACGTGAATCGCACAAGCACAGACACACATTTGCAAGCTTCGTTTACATACACTGTAGTTGCTTGAAATGTGGTGGATGTCGATTGATGTAAAAGTCAGTTGTATTTTGGGTATCAGTGTCCAAGTATAAATTTAACAGACACTGGCCCATTGCTGGCGAAGTTTTATAACAAAATTAACAAGCTCTGACTACAATTCTCATGTTTTCAAAATTGCTTTATTTTTAAACTATCATTTGTCAGACAGCGTTGAAACTGCTGTACTTCAAATATGAAAAGAAAATAATGAAATCATATTAAATTGACTTCTGTATTATTCCCGATCTCAAAATAGTTCAAGTAAATCAATGCTTTCCTCCAAGTCCTGATGTCAGCCATTGTCGAGTGGTAGATAGTAGCAAGCTATTGTTATTATCTAGGTGGCACCACTGATCAATTAAATGATTTAAGTCGCCTACGCAACTAGTGCTTTCGCGACTGATTAAATTTCGAAGGTCGAGATTTTAAATTGATCGAGACTGTAGGAATGGAGCCACTACAGTCCCGCTTTTATGTGCGAATGTCGCACTTTTTAATTCATGAACATGTCAGGCAGAGGAAAGGAGACAAGGGGCCCGCGGGACTCAAGTCCAGTTGTACTAGTGGACAGAAATCTATCCCAATGGTGTGTAAGTCACTCGTGTAATTTTCCTAATCCTTTGAGTTGTGTAATTTCATTACTATTTTTAATTAAAGTTGGTATTTGGTGTACATGGTGTACTTTTGATATTCCGAAATGTTGACAATCAGATGGGTGTCAGGTACGCAATACATGTTTCGGTCACGCTGTGTTTACTTTCGGTTTTCATTTTGTTAGTGTTATACAAAGGATCGAGTTAGAGTTGTGGGTATAGAGCTTGTATCGAAATAGGTCTTCAATAGCCGAAGGAAGAGCCTCATATAAATTGGCAATTTGAAAGTCGATGTCCGTTTTCTTCTTTACTCCTTCTTCATTCTTTGATACCGTCTTTCGTTCTTCTTCGTGCTGTTATAATGTCTTGCTGTTTTGCTAGAGTTTGCTGTTCTGTTTCGACTCGATTTCCATTGCCTAAGATCTTGATATTGCGACTGGTCTTTTATCGCCACGATTCTTTGTTTAATAGCTATATTGAATTTAGACGGTATATTGTGCCCCTTTTTGTTGTATAAATTAGTATGTTTGGTCTGACTATAAGTGTTTGATTTACATGTCGTGTTACAAATTGGGGACTGTGTTGTTGTTGTTGTTTATTTAGTTTCGCAGTGGTGTGTGTGTGTGTGTGTGTGTCCTCTTGACATGGCTTAGGACACCTTATAGTCTTAAGATGGTTGGGGCCTAAGTATATTTTGTGTTTATTTTTATCTTACCACTCTTGTTGTCGTGTGTATCTGGGCCTGATGGCGGGGGTTTTCCACCTTTATAATATGTATACATAGTTATGAGGATATATCTGTTGTTTTTCTCAGACCATGATGGTTAGTATTATGTTAGCGGCATGCCTACACGAGGGGGAAAAAATAAAAAAATATTTATATAAAAAAAAAACACAACAACAACCATGGGCGTGCGCTTCAGCTAGCAGTCTTACCTTACTACTTTAGCCCTTCTAGTAATTGTTATTACAATTACTTGTGGTTGGATTTATATGTTGCCATGTTTGTTAATTTCTATGAGGTACATTATTATGTTAATGTATGTGGTATCGATGTTTTTGTTGCGTACCTTGTCCAAAAATTCAAGGTATGTAGTAGGGGAATTAATTTTCTTTTGGCACCACTGATACTGGTCCATTAATTACACGTGTAATTACCTTCGATCATAAACAAAGAAAACACTTCCTAGATTGAAGTATGAAGTTACAATTTCTTTAATTATGTGGAGCATGTGTTGATGTGTGCCAGGGTAGCATTACATAACAGGAAAATAAGTAGCAAAAATACGTATTGAAAGATTGATACGTCTAGTCAAAACAATTAAAATTTTAACACATCACAGGACTAGTATGCAGTCGAAATTGCCATCAGAAATACATTTCTTTTGTTTTATATGGTGTAATATTTGAACGGGTATTGTTTCATAAAGAATGAATAAGTGTTACTTATCCAATATATATATATATATATATATATATATATAGTATGTGATTGCAGTGATGCTTTTGAAAAAGATGTGCTTGATTAAAAATAGGATTAAGATATTCATTCTTTAGGTGTAATTTTTTAGTTCAGAATATATTGTCCATATATGCAAAGATAATCTTTCACTTCCAATACGGCTCTTACAAATGTTTGTCAAGAAGCTCCGATCTTAAATGCAATTTTAAAACAATAAGTAAACTATTTGACCATTTCAGTTCTGAATGTTTAATTCCTATAACAGTCAGTGTACATGATGCATATGACTTGAGGTTATAAATTATACACACAAAATACATATATGTGTACCATTTCAAAAATGTTATCCATACATTTGATACAGATAGGCATGATTTTCATCACAGTGTTACTCTTCTCTGAAGAAATATATGTAAAATTGTGTGATCAGAATATGGCACATATGGTGGTGATATTTAATCCCTTGACAAATCTGGACATACCTTCCACAATGTGAGTTATATTTACAAAACCATATGGTAAAGCAACTAGAAATGAAAAAAACTGTGGAGACCACACATCCGTATGGTTGTACTGAATTTGCAAATTTTTTTGTACAGTGACCACCTCATTTTTGCGCCCTTGTTCAACAGTTGCGGAAATTTGTGACAACATGAAATGAATTGGCTAACTTGATGCTATCTGTTCTTTCCATTTAATTTCATATTTGTCCAAACACTTCCTCGATTGTATTATGAGGTTAGCATTTCTTTAATTATACCGAATATGTGTTATTGTGGTCCTGGATAGTTTTTAATGGCAGAAACATAAGTAGTAAAGGAGTACATATTCAGAGAACAATAGGTCTAACAAAACATTAAACAATTTAAATATAAACAACTCAGTAATTATTTGATATTAATACAATAAGATATATATGATTGCAAGACTAATCTGCACATCAATATAAAAATTAGAAATTAAAAAGGATCATAGTGGAAAAAGCATTCAATTTTATGGAAACTGTTCATCCCGTGTAACTTTGAAGCACTTATGAAGTAAACATGACACATATGCACGTTCAAAGAGCACACATGTGTTTAAACTCTTTAATATTTCAGTTTACGGAGATAACATTAAACTTTTTTACAAATTAGTCTGTTTGCCATGGTATACTTTTAAGTGTTCACAACCACAGCACCACATTATGATTTTACATAACTTTATAAGTGACCCTTTTCTGAAGAATTTCTACTTCAGCCTTTATTACTTACATTTTGTAACATTTGTTAAAAGATTAAATTTAACATGCAAACCTTCAAACCAGCTCATCATTTCGCCCCGAAATCCCCGCATTTGTTATTCTTTAATTATTCTCTCAACCGGGGAATTGTTATTAAACCATTTTAATTCCATGATCAATATCAAAACATACTTTGGAATGTACATTTATATATGTGTATATCATCTGATAAACAAGTGGTGGTGCTGCTCTTTATACATGATCAATATCAGCCGTGTTGATTTTCATTAGCATCAGTGTCTTGCTTTATATAGTTTATCTTAACATTTTTGATGTTGTTCGTATATGCCACATAATATGTTTAACAAGTGTTGAATTACACTAGTGTAAGCGATAGGAAAGAACAGGTCAATTATGATGTCTCAATCTTGAACTTGAAATTTATTGAACAAAAACATAGCAATTTAAACAAGACCCATAACATATCAAAAAACTTACTCATGTGATAGTTAATAAGTAGTTTTTGTTCAGTTTTTTCTTTTCTAGCTCACCTTCACTAAATGAATGTTAATGTGTAATCAAATACTATAAGGTATTCATAAACTACGTTAGATCTCTTTGTTACTAAGCATACAAGTACGTAAACAAAACCCCTCATTTGACCTACAATCTCCAGATTAAAACAATAAGGTACTATATTAGCAACTTGTTGTGTTGTTGTTGCTGTTAGCTTTAATCCCATTACTCTGCCATGCATTATTGCACTGGTTGCAGCGACTGATTGACCAGTTCCAGTATCAAGTAGACTGTTTATAGCTTGTTTCTGCAATGCATGAGTGTAATGTGTACAAATACCATATTTTCATCCAAATTAAAATTAATATGAAAAATCAAAATAAACATGAAATACCAACCTTTCAAGCCAAAACGTATTAAATCTCCAGTTCGGAGCTTCTGTGGAAGTTCTACCAAGGATATTTATTTAAAGCCAATACAACATATGAAGCCATGTAATAGCAATGCACGTAGCAACATATGCTATAGACCAGACAAACTCATGAGTTATAAATTAGGCGCACAATACACGGCACATATATAACATCTTCAGCCTATGAGTAATACAGTAGAGACTGAACAAAGCAGGACAAATATTATGACAAGAAACAATTCTACTTAGATGAAGCCAGAACCAAACGGACATACAATAATGGAGGCTTTTTTATATAGTGAATACTGTCGTATCTACCTCAGATATACATTTCACAACTAAGCTTGCCTAATAATATGCACTTCAGTTAAATTCATTTGCAAATTTGATGATAACACATAGGATGGATGTCCAGGAGGAATTAGAGTAGCACGAGATTGGATTTTTAAAAAAAATGCCCTTTTTATCTCCATTTTGACTTGCCCTACCCTTTTCTTATATGCTTTTGCAGGCATACATTCTGGAATTTAACCTTTGATTATTACCGTTTTTAACTGAACTCGCTTTACAAAGGAATGATCGCATTAATCACAAAAATGTTGATGCACAAGTTCAGTTCGTTAAATAAAAAATGGTATTGTTTGGCTGTTGAGTATTTGTGAACTTCTTTTAACTTAAAGGCCAGCAAGGTAACAGCCAGTAGCGAGGGGAGTGTGCTTTCCTTTCGATATTTCGTTTTCTTTAAACTCAAGAGACCTTTTTTTTAAATTATTAAATTTGTTTTTAAACTAACAGATACATGTATTCTATTGTTTTTTATTTTAGCTGTACTGGTCATACACCATGGATGGTATGATGGCCGTCTTCAGTAGCCTATTGTTTGTTTGTTTTAACACATTTTTGTTGTCGTTGCTTCTAGCGCCGTTATTGGATTGTAATGAAACTTTATATTCACATTCATCCAAGAGTCTACTAACAGGTGCTGCTCTGACATCAAATATGGTGAATACAGTGGCGATATTAAAAATAGTGTTATCACTATAAATGAATGGATTGTCAGTTACCATTCTGTTTTCACTAAAAGACTTCACATGACGTTTAGATTGTCCTTAATATAAATGGTGCCACCAATATGGCTGACACTGACCGTCTTGATATTATGGTTATAGTTACTTCTCCTGAATGAATGGTCATATCAACATTTGGTTTTCACTAAAATAATTCTACTGTTGTAAATTGGTTCTTAATAAAATGGTAACATCATAGCCGAAATGACATCCATCATAGCAATATTGATGTTACTGCTTCTTCTGATTGGATATCCATATCAACACTGGGTTTTCACAAAGAGACTTTGTATAATGTCTTGTTGGTCCTAACTAAAATGGTGATACTATGATATCCAATATCACCACTACATTAGAGATATTGTATGTCTTGTCATCGTTAATTCTGAGTGCATGATCATATCAGAATGAATATTTCACTAAAACCATATTAGGCTTCAATGACAGTGGTACTGATAATATATTTTTAAAATGTTGTTATTTCTACTCATTTGTCATGGATGTGTGTGCCAACATGGGTTATTCACCAAACGACTTCTTAAGATATATTTCTGAACCTTAATTAAAATGGTTCAGCCAAGTTAACAAGTTGCTATCCTATCTCTACTTAAACAGAAATTATTAATGAAATGGGGATTTCACCATATGCCTTATTATTATGTCCAGTTAGTCTTATATGAAAACTGTGCTAATTTGATGCCCAAAATGTCCATCACAATAAGGCTTATCATTGGAAAAGCACAGTAAATGTATTTGCTTGATATATTTAACAATTCAAGGTGATCTATGTTCTCATTGGGCCCAAACGTATGGTAACGTCCCCACTGCGCTATCATTTTAGCCATGTGACACTTTAAAACCCACTGTTAGACTTTATCGTTTCTTGGCATTCATTACCAACTACACAGTTAATTAAACAGTATATCACCATATACTAGAACCCCATCGTTCAAATAGCACCTGTTCTTTTATTTTTTTGTAGGAGTGATTATTAAAATAATCTAGGATAATTACTGGCTCACTTGGTCACTGCTTCTGGTGAATGACCTTTGTTTCTGGATTTGCACTGCCATATTCATATGATTGGCCTGCCATGATGGAGTCCACTGGTATCACATATATTGGTGATTTCCATTATCAACTCAAAACGTGTGACACATAATTTCAAATTAAACAAATGATGAATGATCATTGTGAAAAATGATCACTGCACCTTCAAGACAAGCAACACATTATCCATCTAGCCCCGTCTAGATCTGCCATCGATGATTAAACATTGGTAATTCCAAATTGGATATCATTATCATGAGAAAGGAAATACATTTTTCATTAGTGAATGATAAATTTCATATACTTTTGTGAAAATCATTGGTTCACATAGTACATTTTTTATACTGCTAACTTCTGGTTTATATCTGATTAGTTACAAATCGGTGATATGAGGAGTGGTGGATTGGCATGATTTACGTTACTTTAGGCACTAAGCTGTCAAGAAAAGGGGAGGTATACCATGTTTTCAGTGGTGAATACCAATGTTATGAATTCACATCCAAGTAAACATGTTTACAAACAAAATTACAGTATCTTAAATTTCAGGCAAAGACTAACAGACAAAATTACTATGTAGGATGTTCTTTACAACAAATGATCGAAAACAATTTAAAAACTAATATACATATGTATATCAGTCAATTTAGTCGTGACATACAGAATGGTATTGTATTAAATCCCTGGAAATTTTTATCGCACAGTAAATCATCAGTCCATTTGTGGGACTCTTGTTATTTTATTTTAGTAATATTATTATGTGTTGTTATAGTTGAGAAATTGTTGATGTTGTTATTTACTGCATTTTTGTACATGCAAATTAGTCGTTAATCATGAGTTGCTCTTATATTTGCACATTATACTCTCAGCAAGAGACAACAAAAGTTAGATCAAGAAAGGTAACTGAAATGGGTGCTGCACTATATTTCTTTTATTTCGTATAACCAAGTATAAAAAGGTGCGAGTCGGATCTTCCAATTAATCTGTTTTGAAAACACAGAAACATTGTTGTTATATCCCTGATTTGTATTGAAATATTTTTACAGTGATAAACTAGTTGCAATTGATTTTCTCCATGATAATGATAATTAAGTGTTGATAGTTTTTAATCAGTACTTTGCTGCACTAATTGGTATCATCATTTCATTTGCTCGAATCACAGATGTGAGTAAGGAAACTCTCAACTAGTGAGCTGTTTATACAATATTCAATTGCCATAGATGATCGTAAAACTACATTAAGCCTGACATTTGGATAGCTTCAAGATTTAAAGTCAAACACTAATGAGTTTCGACATATATTGAAATTCAGAGATTAATACATTTAAACACATGCAAGATGGTAGCCAGTTGAATTGATGGAAACAAGAAATAAATGATGTAACAATCCAATGCGAAACAAACTGGCTGACTGTGGGAAACAATGCATCATTAATTATTGTACGTATTACATGGGCCCAGAGTGGCACCGTGGTCTAAAGCGCTCACCTTTCCGGATCACTGCCATGTCACCTCAGTCTGCGTGGGTTCGATTCTCAGGCTCGGCCAGTGTGTGTATGTTTGAATGCTTGCCGGTATCTTCTCGTCGGTTGGTGGTTAATTCTGGAGTTTTTTCCGGGTTCTTGCTTCACCGTTTATGCTTGCTGCGATGTATAGCATCCATTTTGCCGAATAACGGCATTAAACCCTATAACAACAACACATTCCGTATGTCGTTGCGATCTGCAGGGAATAGTTCCATGCGCCATAAGTTTGAAACATCTGGACTAGATACATATAGGTTGTACTTTTTAGCAATGCTTGACAACCTTAATATATATTCTTATAATTCTTGTGCAACAACCTTGTATTACTATTATATGTGCATCTGTTTTCTAGATGTCAGACTGCTAGTTATATTTGTTTGCAGAATAATTTAGGCTTCATACAAGCTGTAGTTACCAAACGATTTTATCATCTTGCCCTTCGGGATAACTGATCAATTTTAGGTATCATATTCAGGTGGTTAGGATTGAACGACTGAAAATGGTTATCTACATGTATACTCACCAAACCATGTAAATAGTTCACGTATGTCATACGAAGGACACTAACTGGTTGAGAATGAATGCCCCACTTGTTACAACGCGCTTTTGCTGGTTATTGTTACCTAGGAGATGGTCGACCGTGGTGTTATTTCCCGGACTGAGCATATAACAATGTAAAAAATGTCAAAATATAAAATATTAAATTAATGAATGGAATAATATAGATTTGAGCAGAAATATAAAATATAACAATACAGTCCTGCTGTATGTAAAATATAGCAATTTAATCAATTACATGAACAAAAGGAAATTGAACGTTACATCTAAATGATATACATTCTCTTAGAAATAGAATTTCAAAATGTATAAGAAATGCAATTATTCATTATGGTATACCGATAAAACCAATTTGATCATAGAGTCGAGTGAACAATACAACTCATTGCTCAGCATGCCGGCACAACCTGCTTGTGTCTCCTTCCAAATTCAGTGTTTGCGAAAGGTCCGAGACGCTGTATTCATTTTCCTCTTTTCTTTATGTCCATCCTCATTTTGGTCTTCCGCCATAACTTGGTTGTCTGTTCTCTTTCCCCACTGGTTTACCTATATAGCTCTTTTCCAATTATGCTTTCCAAGACTTTCTCTCTTTCTATGACTGAATGTCTTCGTGTCCCGAGAACAAAACTGGTGTATGCAGTTGTAAGACTTGATGGAATCATCTATTTTCAAGGAGCATGGCACATCATTGACAAAGTTGGTTATAATGAAATACTTTGAACATCTAACGATAACTATTACAGCTGAGTTGAAACAGTGTTTAATATGTGCTCATTATGTTCAAATTTCTCAATAAGATTGCAATTACATGAAATATAAATTATGTATTCGTTGCAGTATTTCGAAGTGTAAGCATCATGATGCCACCTAAGCACTTCTTTTTTGGCATTGCATTTTTATGTTGATTTGAATGTGAGTTCCTTTTCTATTTATTTATAAACAATATGAGACGGGGCATTTCTAAGATACGTTAGCCCATAACCTAGCACAGATGATGACGAGTAAATGTTATCACAGTTTTTTCTAGCATACTCAATATCAACAAGTCATGCAAAAATGATCTTGCCTGCGAATTATTTGCATTTGCCCAGGCTAGTTGGGGGTGGAATTGTCATCAATGCAATTTAGTTTCTCCCTGATCAATTAGTTTTCATAGCAACTATTCTTGAACTTAACATTATTAACTTGGGGTTTTTACCAGAAGATTTGTATGGTGTCTTTATATAGTCAATCCTAAATGAAAGGTGTGCCGATCTGACAGTCAGTATGTCTGCCTTCTTGAAAATGTGATTGTTCCTACGTCTGGGTGAATTGTCATAATATCATATTGTTTTTTTTTTTTTTTTTTTTTTTTTAAAAAAACAATCATTTATAGTGTTTGTGTTGCAGATCTGACGTCAGATGCGACTGATGTGGCAGTCATCATATAAATCTTGGTACCGTCATCTCATAAATATAAAACCGTATTGACATATGGTTTTGCACCACAGGACTTATGTCAAGCCTATATGAAACTAAATAACATTATATCCGATCTTCCAATCAGCATGGCTACCATTGTAGCCATCTTGAAACTTGTTTTACATTCTTCTGAATGGATAGTTGTATAGATATTTGCTCTTCACCTAAAGTCTTGTAATGGTCATAAATGAAAACTTTGTGGAAGTGACAACTATGGTCACTATGGCAGCCATCATAAAATCATATCATGGCTTCTTCATTTAAAAGAAAGTTATAGTGGCATTTTCACTAAAAAAAAATCATTTTGTTGTATAATATTTTCAGAATGAAAATGATGCAAATCTGACAAATGATATGGTCACTATGGTGGCCAGCTTGTAATCACTACTACTTTTTAATGGATCATCACGTCAGCATGGGTTTTCTCCAGAAAACTTTCTAGGATGCCTCATTATTGCTACCGCTCTCTGTATCATCTTTTAAATTATAATATAGGTTTTATGTACGCAATTTGAGCCTATGACAGTTATTTTAATTGCAATTCAGTGACTAGTTAGCAATATAGTAAAGTACATGTACAGCACCTTATAGGAATTTCATTCATAACAATGTAAATTGCTAAGATCAGATCAGCAACTAAGTCAGTGAAGAATTAGTAGTGCATTTGCCTTGTAGAGAGCTAACATGAATGCCATTGCATTTGATAGGTTCGGTAATTTGAGAAGATCAGAACGAGACCGATACATTATGAATGTTTGCATTACATGCATTGTGAAATAATCGACTTACTTATTTGAGAAATTATTGTGATTCAGATATTGTTGTTTTGTTGCATATATATTTACTATATAATGAAAACATTCACAACTTATTATATGATTCAGTTATTCCAGCTATGCAAACGTCAGAAAGGAAAATGCGATTTAGTGATAATATGTTCGTTTGATATAGCAGATTTGATAATATTTAATTTAAACAGTTAGTACTTTGAAGACTATGTTAATGTATTCATTGACTTGAATATATAACGTATTCTATCAGATTATGCGAATCCTTCAATGACTTAAGTGATAATATATGATCATGGGATTACATTGAAGTAAAAAATTATGGATTAATACATGTGTTAAATTCAGTGGTGTTATCATGGTAGTTCATATGCACTATATAACCTTCATTCAGAACACTTTGGAACTGTTTGGGATTATTGATAAGCTGGTAGGGTAATACTAACTAAATACTAGGAATTCACACATTTTACGTTATTTTGAATTCCCTCACATTGTTTGAGTTAATATTGTATTTAAGTATATTTATATTTTGGAAGATTTGACTGCTTGTTTGGTTTTAGATGGTCAAGCTACTAAAGTGCAAGACATATGGCTTTACATTGGTCTTAAATGATGCAAATCTGCACAGACATTATGATTACTACAATGACTATCTTGTTTTTCTACTTTTCCTAAATGAATGGTCATATCAACATAGGATTTTCACCTTAAAACGTAACGTTACAAATGGCCCCAATCTTGCATATATTATGGTTGTTATTGTGTCCATTTTGAAAATTGTGTTCTACCTCCATAATAATGATCATAGTTTCCACCCCCACGAGTTAGCAAAAAGAAACATAATTTGGTTCCTGGAAATTCAATTTGGCCAGTGGAGTATCATTTATTGAAGTATCCCTTGCTTTGCATAACTTGGCTGCAAAGCAAAGTGACCTTGTGATATTAACGTCTTTTATTTGTGCTTTGGTATTGCCTTTCGTCCATTGTCGTGTATCCTTCGGTAACTGCTATATTAATCTGACACACTAACCTTGTAAATATCTTTCGGTTTAAAAACCTGCATGTTTATTTCATGGTTTTGAGTTAGAGAAGCTTATTGTTATTATTAAATATGGTTATTTGTGAAAGGCTTCTTTATTTATTGAACAAAAACATGACACGCTCTTTCATTTCTTTCTTTCAATTTTGGTTACGTTTTCTTTCTCATCAATCAGATATTTGTTTTCCTTCACATATGTGATTTTCCCATGTTCATCGATCTTTTCTTCAGTCTTACCACCAGTCACTGACTTATGAACCAAACGAAAAAAGTTGATCAGTTGAGTCCAGGTACACATGCAACGTGTGTGACAAAGTCTTTTCAGAAAAAGATGGACAAGAAGGTTTTCATGACTTTACTTGTATAAGCAATGTTTCATTATGACCCTTATATGCATCACTGCATGTACGGTAAAGACAGTGACCACCACAGCATTACACACAGAACATGTTTTCAATATGGCCTATATTATTGATTATGGCTACACTAAAATTCTTGCGTAACTGCAGAAATAAGACTATTGATCACCACTATAATGATTTTTTTTTCTATGGCAGATTTAGTCTGAAAGTATTGTATACCAGCCGCAGCGGTGACTACTTTTATATTAAACATTTATCGCACTATATATATATATATATATATATATATATATATATATATATATATATATATATATATATATATATATATATATATATATATATATATATATATATATAGATATAAATATCAAAAAGTCACATATTGATCTGTGTAGCATTTTGAAAGAATGTATTGATATATCAAATTGTGGTATAATTTTACCAGACCAGTGAATTGTGTACAATGTTACAGAACAATATTAAATTACTGTGTGACATAAATGTATCATAAAGCTTAGTGAGAGACTTCTTAAAGTCATAGCCTGGACATATTGATAATGTATTCAACTTAGGAATTGTCTAGGGGTAGCAATGATGTTCCGATAAACATGACGTGGGGAAAAAAAAAATCATGGAAAGTCCTTATTTTTATGTCATTCAGAAAAAACAAAAGTAGTTACCATTTAGACAACACAAAATGAATAAATACTGCAATGATAATGATAGTGATGACATTGAACACAGTAAATGAATATAGTAGCCTAAGCGTGAACATCATCAAGAATGAAATAATTAGAGATATATGTCTTTAAAATTGCTTTATTGTATTACGAACAACACTTTTACATGAATATGATACTTTTTTCGTCGATGAAGAATATATGTAAATGATGCCTATATACAAGTTTTGTGGAAATATATTCACCGGCAAAAAGACAAGCTATAGTGTCAATATACAAGCTGTGCTTGACATGAAGAACATCAAATATAATTAAACAAGAGGTGGTCATTTACGTATTGGTATAATATGTGATCATGATAATCAGCATGTAGTGATCAGATACTGAATTAAAGAAATTTATATTCAGACATAACATTATATTTGACAGACCGGTGTAAAACTGTTTTTCAAAATGCACTAGATCAGGTTTGCAAATTACTTTCACAGCGGTGTATTTTACAGCAAATGGCCATATACTCGAATACTGTCCACTGCGAGTACTTTGAAGACCACATGTGTATGCTGAGGCCCACATATGTTTGATAATACGTAAACCATTATTTAAAAAAAGTGGGGCCCAATGAAACCAACTGGTTTAAATGGGTCACCATTACTGATCATTGCCATTACACATTTGCATGGGTTAACGCCACAGGCTTAGCCAGTGTGTATATGTGAGAAAGTTGTCAGTAGCTTTCCATGGGTTGGATGTTCTTATCGGGCTTTACCTAGGTACTTCATCTGGTCGCTATTTATATATTATAATGTGCTAAACATTGGCGTTAATCCCAAAACAACAATTAGAAATTAAAGTATGACTTTTATGAAAGCACAAATGATTAAGTATGTTAGAATACGATTTGTAAATATATAAAGTTCAGTGGCATTGGTGTATAATGGCTATAGAGGTATTGACCTTGGGAAATGTTAACTATTACGAAGAACTTGCCATACATATACCGTAAATTACATTTGATTGCATGACATTTTGGTATAAGTGTCTTAAATGTGGCATCCAATTTAAACCATCTAGCCAGCTTTGCCGACATTTCGATTATGTTCTTGAGTATTACTGTGCACTCCAACAAAGATTCGCTCACGTATATGTCAATAAAAATCCCTGGTAACGCTAATACTGTTAAGGAAACACATATGTTGATGAAGTAATAACCAGGGTTGAAGCGATTGCATTTAATGACCCTGACCCTGAGTAAAAAAAAAAAACTAAAACAAACTTTTTGATGAAATTTGCGATTATGGAAAGATTTTCCTTGATATACCAGTATCAATAAATACAAAAGTTGAACATATAGTTCAATTCACCTATTTTATTACCATTACCAATGGTAAAACCAAACATTTTAGAGGTGTCTTTATGCGGGTGAACATGAGCCCAGGATTCCACAAGTAATGCAAAATGGCAATGTTAACCTAAATTTTACAACGGAACCTAGAACGCATTGGGTAACATACATACTAACACCCAAATGTATTTTATACTTTAATTTGTGTTGGTTTGTACCACCGCTTACAATTGTTGATTACACTGGACAACAAATTTTTACAAAAGTCATGTTACTGAAATAAAATTAGTCAATTCTTATCAATTTTTATGTGCTGAACACGAATATGACAGTCAAATTGCAAAATTGGCTCTAGTTTTTTTGTAATCTGCAAGAAATTAATGTTTACATAACGAAATGCATTCCAATAGTAAAAGGTCAACTGTAATAGCCTACCTATAAAAAATCAAGTCATTGACTACATCTTAGATTTCTTCGCCTGTCTCTTGTACAGCTGTTCGGGAGCATCTCTGAGGAGTGTCCAGCAGTAGTCAGCCAGCATTGTAGTGGACCATTTTCCCTGGTATCTTTGTTCCATTGTTGCGATATCTTGATGAAAACGTTCGCCGTGTTCATCACTAACAATACCACAGTTGCTAAGAAAGAAATCCAAATGGGAATGAAGGAAGTGAATCTTTAGAGACATATTGCAGCCAAGTTTCTTATACTTCATCAACATGTCTTCTACTAGTTCCTTATAGTTTTCTGCCCTAACATTTCCGAGGAAGTTTGTAGAAACTAGGCGAAAAGCATTCCATGCTTGTTTCGCGTCACCTTCCAGCAAGTTGTTGAACCGGTCATCTTTGAAAAGCTCTCGAATCTGAGGACCCACAAAAACTCCCTCTTTAATCTTTGCTTCGCTGAGTCGAGGGAATTTTTCATGCAGGTATCGGAATGCTGGCAAAGTCCGGTCAATGGCTTTCACGAAGTTCATCATCAAACCTAGTTTGATGTGAAGGGGTGGTAGCAAGATTTTCTGAGCCTCAACCAGAGCTGGGTGTTGGATATTCTTCTCTCCAATGGCTACATTCTGCCTGTGAGTCCATTCCTTCCTCATGTAGTGCATTTCCCTTGCTCGGCTATCCCACTCGCATAAGAAACACATGTATTTTGTATATCCTTGCTGCAGTCCCATTAAAAGGGCAACTACCTTCAAATCACCACAGAGGTGCCAGCTGTACTTGTTATACTCAATGGAATTCAGTAGCTGCCTTAAGTTATCGTATGTCTCTTTCATGTGGACAGCATACGCTACTGGAATAGATGGAAGAATGTTTCCATTGTGCAAAAGCACAGCCTTGAGACTCAGTTTCGAAGAGTCCACAAATAGTCTCCATTCTTGTGGGTCATGAATGATTTTTAAAGCATTCATGAGGCCCTCAATATCGGAACAGAATATCAGATTACTTTCCTTTCTGAAGAAAGGCTCCAATTGCTGGTGGCGCTTTCGATATACAGTAATTGTGACATCTTCTTCTAGAAGATTCCATTGTTGGAGTCTTGATCCTAGCAATTCTGCCTTGTTCTTTGATAAGTCCAAATCACGAATCAGGTCATTTAGTTCTTCCTGTGTTATTCTGTGTGGGGTTGATGATGCACCACAGTGAAAATCTGGATCACTGCATGCTGATGGACCAGGAGAAGAACAGGTCGACTCACCTTTGTCTTCGTCAGATGAATCAAGAGCATATTCTGCTGGAGGTTCTGGAATAGGAAGTCCCTCACCATGTGGAACTGGTCTCAATAAACAGACGGAATGTTTGGGTAGACTATTCTCGACTTCTTTCGCTTCGTTATTCCGCCGGAAAGAGGAGGAACCAAGCAGAAGTAACAGTCATTTAGGTGGTTGCTTGGCTCTCTCCACACCATTGGGACTGCAAACGGCATTGATGACCTTTTGCAATTCAACCACTGTGAAAGCTGTGTTGTACATGTAGCACAGCATATATGCGGAGCCCAAGGCTTGTCTTGGTCACCAACCTTGCATCCGAAGTAAAGATGATATGCCTTCTTCACTTGAGAATTGATACTTTTCTTCTGGTTGGCAAATGTCACTTCCCCACAAATATAGCAAAAATTGTCCGCGGTATTAACACACTTTCGAGGCATTACTGTTCTTTATTGTACGTAAATGGATAAAATAATAAGTTTTATGTAACAGTAGCTTGAACTGTCTCGCACAACGTCTAAAATATTTTAAATGCTGAACCTATCTGATTGCGCTTTATATAGTACACTGCTTACGTCAGCTTCAGCAGCCGCCTGGCATTAGTATAATAGGCCTACACATGTATAGTACACTGCTGACGTCAACTTACTTCAGCAGCCGCATGGCATTAGTATTGCATTGCATCAGAAAATGATGCAATCAACTGTGGATGATGTGAGCATGATGGTATTATGCAATGTTACATCATTATTCCGGATGTTGCTGCAGTCCTACTGGAGAAATTTACACAGTGAAACATAGAAAATGAGGTATATGAATATCTTCAAAACGAGAGCCAATACAAATTTTTCACGGTTATATTCGTGTTCGGCACACCAAAATACTACAGATTAGGGCCTTTTCAAGTCAGTAATGATTTCACTGTTGACCAGTGTTATTTAACCCATGGAGCTAGAATCCTTGACTATAACCCAGACAAACGGCCATTATTTTATTCAACTCTGCTGTGGCAATTTATGTCATATGGGTCAATATGTGGCCATGTTGCTGTTAAAGAACTGTATTGCGTTCACCATCCCAGCAAATTACATAATCAATGTAAAGTGTGCTTAACATGAAAATCTGAGCAGATTTCCCGCCAAGGTAGCGTTTTCTGAATTTACTAGCCACATCGTTGCTGACATTGATCCACGTAAGCTTTTGAATCGTTAAGATAGAACTGGTGCATTTAACATGTGTGACATGCCATTTGTGGAACTGACCCGAAAACAACATTTGGTTTGAGTGTGATATGAATCGCAACCACATTACCTATTATAGCTACTCTAAGTGGTATTGTCATCTGTATTAAAAGGAACCAGTGTCGCAGATGGTGCGGGTACAATTATATCGTTATGGCTGCACTCTTGAACAGGTTTCTATTCCGAACTTTGCTTAGGAGCAGAAAATAGTTTCAGTAAGATTGCTAACTATGATCGCTGGCTATTGAGGATCAGCTAATTAGCATGCTGAGTTCAAGTTTGTGTTGGTGGAAATAGAAAACCACTGACAACTAAATGCTCATATACGAAACCAGGGTTTTGTTGATTTGAAGACATTACAAGTCGATTAATTTCCTTTCAAAATAAAAAAAGAAGTTTGTATATATACCAAGAACAAGCGCTGTTCATTGTAATTATCATGTCACAATCACAAAGACGTGGTTTTCAAATACAGTGGTAAGAGTGATATTGTGTTGGTTGCCAATTTAATTTACAATATTTTACTCTGCCTTACTATCATCTTGCATTTATACATATTGATAACTTTCATGTGATATAATCCACAGTTCACATGCATACATATGCAATTTCATGTTATATGAGCTCTAACTCATCTTGGAAAACGGGTTGTCACCTGTATAGGTAACGTACAACTATATGGTGATACAATATGTCATATAAAGAAGAAAAACTGACATGTTTAGTAAAACTTAACAAAGAATTTAATTATCATTGTTCTAAAAGGAAGAAAACAAATTATAATTATGAACTGAATCAAAATTTCCGATCCAAGAATATTCTGGAATGCCAACAATCATGAAGTGTCAACATGGTGTCGTCCTCCTGAAACAAACAGGATATATCACGATATTATTCCTTCTCGAACACAAGTGAATGTCATTTGTCAGCCTGATTAGAAAAAATAAAATGAGTAGTTATAATATGATCAAAATGATCAATAACTCTGTATTGATCAGTAATATGAGCAAATGTCCTCATAAAAACTCTGACTATTGCATTGGTCAGCCAAATGTATAATTTCTTGAAAAACAACATCTTTGTCAACAGCGCTTTTTGTAATATATTTAGTAACGGCACTATCAGGGTATTGATAAGTACTTTCCTTTCCGATATGATCAACTTTCTTACCCAAACAAGCCTGGCCAGTTAGAAGTGGATTAACCACAGCCTTTTCTCCAGCTCAGTTGCTGCTTTGCAATAAAAAAACATCCTCAGTGGGTAAGGAAATCACAAAGCTGATCGTCGTTGGTCATGAAACTAGGAGTGAAGATAAATTAACGTTATGGAAAGGAATACGAAGCAGAAAGCACTCTAATCCAAAAAAAGAACACGTTCATCATCATCAGACTTCTCAAGCAAAGGCAGGGTATTGCTAATACAGTATTCCGAGAAAATAAAACTCTCCAGATTCCCTTACTATTGTTATAAGAATGGGATTGGCCGAATCACCAACAAGTGTTATGAAAACTGTTGACATAAATGGCTTATAATTCTTCATAACATATTACTGGGGTATATTTGACTCGGAAAATATATTGTTTCCAATACATGACCGTGACCTTGACCTCTGATAAATGAACATTTTCAATTGATTAAGATCAAATCCACACTATTGTACGTGAAGATCTGACAGTGAACACATAGGGGTGATGTTCTGGTAACATGTTATTACCATAATCACTAATTTTATCAGACAGTCAGACGAAGTCTTATATATCTGCGTTTGGAAACTGAACAATGTAGATAATGAATATATTTGTGTACTAATTGATTTGATTCACTGTCATGTTTTTGAAAGCTGCATTTATATTGGCTAATTCAAAGATCATCATAACATGACCCCTAATCGGTCGTCGTCATATCTTCACGTTGGACAGCATATTTTGGTCACAAAGCTGGAATGTAGAGTGTGACTTTGGATAGTGATCAAACGGCGGTCGCAGGATTATGGTACGTGTGTATTATACTAAAAACAAAACAGGTAGCTGGATTGTAAATGTGGCGTATTGGATTTTAACGCAAAAAAAATAATATCATTGTTCTCAAAATATTAAATTCCCGTTTGACTCCAGGAACACATTGTCTAAGTCCCGTTTGGCTCTAGAGTGATTATTATGTATACCAACAGTATGGCGTAATTTTTAAAACAAAATTCCCATCTGACTCTAGGGTGACCCATATATGAACTCATACCGGCAATGACATATTTATAACAAAATGGAAACTGTAAGACCTGGTTTATGTATTATTTGTGTGTGTGTGTTTAATATTTAAATTTCGAACAACTACATCAACACCGTTAGTGCAAACCTAACATTATATTCGAAATCATGCCGGAAATACATGAATATAAAAAATATATGCATTGTTTTAACTACTATTGTGTTATGGCTTCGCCATGTATATTCCCAAAAGGTAGAATCATGAACAATAGAGTAATAACATGTTTAGGACTTGAAACGTTCCTATAAGTTTAGTACCAATATTAACCCAGGCATTCGACTGTGTATCCCTGTCAAAATTCTGACTTAATATCTTACCTTCAAGTAATGCCAAATAATTTTCCCACGCTACTGATCGACATGGCTGTTATCGCGCACGCTTTAGATGCAAGTGAGATACCGCTAAATGGAATACTGTCCTCTGACTGGACAAAATAAAAAGACGTCCATGTACGTATGTGTAACTTATTTTCAGTTGGCATAAATAAAGAAGTAGTCCATTCAGCGCGTTGTTATTGTATTGACTTTTCTTCTTTCCGTTCTTTAGGTTAAGACCAATGAGTCATAAGAAGTCTGATAACTTTGAAAATATGACTTTCAATGCTGATATATATATATATATATATATATATATATATATATATATATATATATATATATATATATATATATATATATATATATATATATATATATATATATATATATATATATATATATATATATATATATATATATATATATATATATATATATATATATATATATATATATATATATATATATATATTTATTTATTTATATATTTATAGATGGATACATATATACATAGATAGAGATATATAGATGGATACATATATAGATAGATATATATAGATGTATATATATATATATATATATATATATATATATATATATATATATATATATATAGATAGATAGATAGATAGATAGATTTATAGGCAGATGGCCAACCATAACTTCCCTAATATTTCGAACCATAGCTGGTCGGCCACAGCCGCAGTCCACTAATGCCTATGGTGCGTCTGGGTCCCGAACACTTGACCGTTGATATGTAGAGACCTTTCGCCATAGCCGGTGACTCCCCTGCACACGTTCATACGTCTATTGATGAAGTGTTAACATCATCCCTCAGCGTCGTTTCGCCCGCCAGCTGAAGCGGTGTACCGGAGTATGCCAAGAAATTCCTTCTTGGAGGCGGACGTGATAGATTTGGGAGATGGATGACGACCAGTGTCTCAGTCCACTCAGAGAATGCCGCTGATAGACAACAAAGGTACTACTATATAAAGCCCCCTATATCTCTATATATATGGAGTGACAGACTGAGACAGACCGACAAACACACGTATATATAGAGTTTATGTGTGTTGGAGATGTCTGAACTCGACAATAACTCAATATGTATATTTTTCAGGAAAGAATTCTTGAGCTGTTATATGTACTTACCAAGCATACATGGAGGACATCAAAGCACTGAGTCTTGTAAGACAGGAAATTCAAAATGCACAAGGTTTATCGATCTTTCCAGGGAAATTTGAAGACGAAAAGCATCGGAATGATTTTGCAAAGAACTGTACATTTATAATTGATCACGCAGCGGCTACAATAACACCAATTGCAGAGTATGCTGTAGAAATAAACAAAAACCTAAAACAATTGCGTGTGACACTGGTTAATTCAACAAACACAGTTCAGGAGAGGTTGAGAGAAACACTGAACAGTATTACTACTACATCTAGTAAGAGGGAAAATGAAGGGATGTCAAATTCAGTTGGTATTACATTGAAGTTCAGTTCAACTGGTAAGTGATATTACTGTGTCTATGTATAAAACATAAACTTGACTGAGCCGAAAATGAACTTAGCTAACACTGAAACACTAGGATGACATTAAGCAAATATTCTCTGTTTTTGATTAGAATATATATATATATATATATATATATATATATATATATATATATATATATATATATATATATATATATACATTATTTCCATACTCTAATTTCAAAGCGTGCGCATTGTGGGTTGTGGCTAATTCACTGCGTGGCAATGTAATGTTTACCAGTATAATGGTTGAATAACATTGCGTTAAGCAAAATTTTGTAAATGCGGTATTCGTACCCAGGAGCTTATTTTATTTATAAACAATCCATGGAAGAATGGTGTCCTACATATATAGAAGCAGGGTATTCATATTGATTTTGCATTACAAGTCTGAATGTAATATCTGTTTCATTTTATTTGCTTAGAATATTATGAGCGCTAACCTGAACAAAATTATCCATCCAGGTGAGATTAAATTATGTTCAAACATAATACATTTCTAATGTACATTATCACCAACATTTGTGCATAACACATAAAAGAGTGGTAAAATCAAATATATCAGCAAAATGCCGGCACTAACTGTGTTTATTACTTCACGAAAATATTGGTCATTGCATTGTATGTTGGAAATGTTGAATTTTATATGGAATAATGTCAGTAAATTAATGATTAAGGTAGAGACTTTGCATACTTTACCTATGTGTGTGGGCATGACGTTGCAATGCAAATAATGCATGTCCCAAACAATCTAAAAGATTTCTTACCATTATCGCAAGCACCATACGTAACTTTTCTATCTTAACTTTACATATCATTAGCAAGGACATTTTATAAGTGTAATGGTTTGAAGTCCTTTCCGTGCAGACAAAAACAATAGATTTGAGTGAAATATTGTCGATTTATGTTCTACATCGTGACGAAAAAAACAGACCCTATCATAACACGCTTCTTTTTGAATATGTAACTTTTATTGTTTTCACTAAATTGGCTACAACGTGATGTTTTCTGTAGAAAATACAGATGCAAAGAAAATGGAGCTCGCACTGCAATTGCAACATATCGAAAAAGCTAAGCTGAAATTACAGAAATCCATTGCATTAACGGAGCAATTATGGAATGATATTGATACTGATATGGTTGCGACAATGACAGCTGTGAATAGCTTAAAAGGCAGTATTAATGACTGGATGACCGCCGAAAATGACAAAGAGAAGGAAGACCAGCGTAAACGAGATAAAAGCAGACAGAAGAGCGCGACAGGGGAACAGAGGAGGAAAGAAGCAGATGACATAAAGCGTAGGCTCAAGGAAGAAGAAGAACAAAATAAAGAAGATCAGCGCAGGCGAAGGAAAAATAAAGAAAGGAAAATGCAAGATGAACAAAGGCTATTGGAAGACGAGAAGAAGCAGCGCAGGATACAGGAGGAAGAAGACAAAAATAAAAAAATAGAGGAGGAGAGAATACAAGCTGCCGAAGAAGAGCGATTGAGAAAGGAAGAAGAAGATCTCAAATCAAGATATGAAAAGGAAAGGAGGCTGAAGGAAGAAGAGGAACGCAGACAAAGAGAAGACGAATATGCAAGGCAAATGAAAGAGAAAGAAGAAGAGAGGAAACGAAAGATGAAGGAGAAGCAGAAAAGGGAAGAGGAGGAAAGGCTCAGGAAGCGGGAGGAAGAACGAAAACGAATAGAACAAGAGAACCTGAGAAGGGATCCGGCTAATTGGACACCAATTACGTATGTTTCTAAATCTATGCAGAACCATTCCTTATCAGTTAAATTCTCTCGAAAGGCAATACATACAATTATCAAAATGACATTTGCAGTTAAATGTTATATGTATAAGAGACATGCCAATTATTATGTCAGTGGCATATTAATGAATTTTAAATATTTTTTTTCTGCATGGTTCTTAGATGACTATTTTACAAGGAAGTATTAACTTATTACCAAGCATACCTGAATTCTCACTAAGTTCCATTTGTGTCTTTCCTTTCCTTGGGATGGTTTGAAGTGAAGGCACTCTAAATCAGCAGGTATAGATTTGGTGCATGAAAGCAGGGCAATATGTCCCATATTTGTTTCATACATATATAAGAATGTGAGTATATGTATATTTAAGATACAGATACGAACAACATGAAAAGCAAGCCAATGCATACCACAGAGGCGTATATTGCCATGTTGCGGCTATGGACAAAACATTAGATGAGGAGGATCTTGAGTGCCATGCAAGTGACGAGTGGAGAGAAGAGGACAAGTCTTCAGTGCTAAACATAAACGAAAAGCTTGCCAGCTCCACAATCAGCATAAACGCAAAGACTGGAGAGAAAATATTCCCGGTAAATATTGTTTTCAAACTTGTATATTCTCTGGCAAACCAATGTAGAGTTACATTAATAATGGTGCCCGTTCATGTTTAGTTCCCTGCATATGCGTATTCAATATCAGTTTAATTAACACTGGTAGGGAAATAGGCAATTGTAAGTATTATATTATGATGTAGTTATGTATATTCCTGTCAAATTTATTATTTTAGTGCAACCTAAATAACAATTACCGCAACATAGATTAGTCTTATTACAAAATTATATCATGATATTAGCGCAGATTAACACTTAAATATGTAAGTATTGGTCGTTGTTCCAAAGTTAATAATGATAACAATCTGCTGATAAGTGCATATGTAGATTATATCATAACGTTACTATTTACTGAATATAAATCATTAGAAAGTGTAATTGTTACACGTAAATATCGTATTATTGCATGATGATGTCGGGAGAGAATAACGTTTGGCATATATATATATATGTATATATATATATATATATATATATATATATATATATATATATATATATATATATATATATATATATATATATATATATATATATATATATATATATATATATAACACAACAAACAGGATATATAAAATGTTCAAAATTGTGCAACAAGCATAAGAATGTAATTATATGTTTAATTTGAGTAAGTATAACATTTTTTAAAGCAAGGCAATTGTATTATATAATATAATCGTTTTCGAGCGTCAAAATACAACGTATGAACAAAAACTGTTTAGTTAAAATAAACATATGTTTTTAAAAAGTGTATGAAACATCTGTGTTTGTGTGTATCAGCATGAATGACATAATGTATCATAAACATAAAATATTTAATATGATTGAACGGATTGAATAAATGATATATATTTCTGAAAATAACGCTTAACGATAACTCGTGAAGCATACAATCAAATAGTATTTATTATGCTGATTTTAATGCTCGCACACAGCTAAAATGTCACTGTCATAGGACCAAAATACGTGTGGGTGCATTTTAACTATTGTATACACAATATTAAGTTATCTTCTTGGTTGAATATAATTATTGGTAAAAAAAACGGTGGTGTATTCAACACATTCTTTTTCTCAATACAGCCGACCAGTTGTCCTCATTGCAAAAGGTCCAGTTGTATGGGTCATTCATACGATGTAAGGATGATTTCCGCGTTTGAAAACCAAACTTATTTATGTGGGGAATGAATTATATGTAGGTGCCATCTGACATCAAATATACGCAGGTACAAAATAAATATACCCAATCCATTCTCACTATTAGTGTCAGATTGGTAAGACGCTATGTTGTAATTTTAGGAGTGCATTTTATGTTTTGTATATTTAAGATATTGGTACTGAAAGCACATTTTTCCGTCACGCTGACTGTTAAATTAAGCAATTATTATACCGTACCTCATGATGCATACCCTCATCTGCGCAATCAACAGCACGTGTACCCGAAATTCTATAGTATGTATATATATATGGTAAGTTGGCGTACATTAAATTACCTGCTTCCAAACTGTAAATGTCTGGCTGCAAAAAAATAGATACAAAAGAACGGCAGAGATAAATATACCGTCATTATACTAACTTATACATATAAATATTATCTTTTTCATTATTGTATCAAAGTAGGCGCATCCCTACGAACAAAACTGAACCAAAAATATTGCTTCGTGATCCTTATATGTTAAGTTTTAAATTATGTTTCAGTTACTTGTGAATTACTGCATGATATTGGTATCCTTTTTCCATAAATTTCATAAATATTTTCATGTATCTGGCAAATATTGTTATGGGTGGATGTCAGGCAGCATCAAGTACAAGATTCCACTTGTAATTGACAAACTATTTTATTGACGACCAAACAAACGGATTGGATTTTCAAAGTTGGTGAAAACGGAATAGTAAAAAATGAAATGAGTTCCAAGATTTACCTGTATTGTGTATTGCAATTACAGTACTTGCTCCCACGCGAACGTGTATATATAATTATATAGAACTATACACATATTGTTTCAGGATATATCTCTCGAAAAACGAAACCCAAATTAATGCTGATGTTATGAAAACGCTTTCAGTGATATTGAGCAATGATTTGAGAAAAAAAATTACATTTTATTTTGTTGCATCTACTAGGAACCTAATGAATGGTGCCATGTTACCTGCCCTGCCAGTTACACTAAGCTGTGTAGTTAAAATGCATCTATCTTTGAAAATAAACTGCTTATTCTGATGGTAACCAAAATATTGTTTGTGCAAACATCAAAACGTTTCCGGGGGAATCTTGTATTATTTGGAGGAAAACATTATTAATGCATCAATATAGCATTCACAACTTGACATAAATTCGTTTATATCTTCAAAACAGGATCATTGAGACAATTTGTTTTAGTTGGATGTCGGAAGGAAATACAGTTTGAATGTTAGTATTAGTATTACAGCAGAAAAATATGTATATTAATTTACAGCTAAAACGTGGAGTATGAGCTACGGAAGAAAATGTTTGTAGTACCAGTATTCTAGATAACACATTTGACATAAGGAATATCGCTAATTAGGTTAAAATATTCAACAGAACCATCATCGTTCAAACCAATCCTACAGGTAGGTTAATGTACATATCAATATGTTTCAAAACTAAGATAATGTTCATTGATGTATATGTGACCAAACATATACAGAAGGATGTAAGTCTAGTGTCTGACTGGGCCTGACTTTTATAGTATAATCAATACAATATTGCTCATAGAAGAAACACAACGTATGTTTTTTTGTTGTCTTAAAATACTTTGTTCTATGGATATTTCATAGCAGAGGCTCGTGATGAGTCTGTCCTTAGGGAAACTATATTAATTTTGCTATGACAAAGAAATTTGCTGAAGGTGTTATTATGGGCAACGAAGGTAGGAAAAGCGTTTTCATTGCAAAGACAAAAAGTGACAATAAATGTTATAGTTATATACATTACAACTCTAATTCAGTTGTGAAATTAACTAAACAGACAACCGTAAATCAACAAAGACATTAAACAAGTAGGCGAACACACTATTTGCTTAAAGTAGTATCTTTGTTAGTTGTTAGTGAGTAGTGGTGCGTGAACTTCGTCGACACGAAATCATGCGAGACCTTCAACAATGGATGCAAATTCATCTCGATAGTGAGATGAATTATGATCAAAAATACACATTGGACTAGCAAGATAAGGGAACCTGGGAAAACATATATAGTTTTACATGAAAATCTTGAAAGAGCGCATTACTGAAATGGACTGTTTGGTAAAGGACAACATTTCCAAAACAGAAGCCTTACAATTTAATTGAAAATGCTAAACCCTGAAGATTAGGCAACTAATATAACATATGATAAAAAATGAAAATCACATAGAGTCGTCTGTGCAGCCAATAATTCAAATGCATATCATACAATACAGAATGCAGAGCGCATAGTATAGTGGTAATAATATGCATACAAACCGTTTTACTTATAATTGCTCTGCTCCTGCATGTGCACATAATAAATATTTTTTTTTTTTTTTTTGGGGGGGGGGGGGGAATACAGCTGTCCCCCTACTTAACCAAAGAAAACTTGTTTGTATGTGTGTTTGTTATCCACCTGATGCGTTGTTTGTTTTTATGTTTTAATAACAAAATTTCGATCAAAAACTTTTTTAAATTTTTGACGGGGTATTTTTTTTTAAAGACCTAATGTTTCCTATATGATTGTTCATCCGACTAGGTTTTAATCACCTTGCTCGGAATTCCGTTTCTTATTGCGTTTATTTGACCTTGGCTAGAAGTCTTCTACATCCCATGTGTGCTATGTATGTGTATGCTTTATGTGTTGCATGCTATAATTTATTTTCATGTGGGAATAGCCTTCTATATCAATATTTTCCCCAGTTGTCCTGTGATCCTTGGATACAATTGAAAGTTTTGCTTATTTTATCTGATCATTTATTCCATTTATTTTTAATTTTGGCGAAGTAACTGTGCGGTAACATTTTTACGAAAAAAATCCTAATGTGTTGGTGTCTGCTATAAAAGTGCAGTTCTTCGCATCTGTTTACTTGATAAAGTCAGCTGTATTCGAGTGGGCTCCATATTTTCTTTATTTTTTACTTCACCCAGCTCGGATTTGGCTGCCTTTATTTATTGGACATTATTTATTTGCCAAATTTTCCAGACGTTCTTTTAGTCCCTCATGGTGTATGCTGTATAGTCAGGGAGCTGTACTAGGGTTAGTATATAAGGATAGAGTAAGATTATAGCTTTGATAGTTTCACCCGTGAGGGTATTTTCCAGACTCTTTCTTGGGCCTGTTTATTTCGCGTAGCGCCATGTGACGTAGCCCCAAGGCGTCCTTGTGTCGTACTTTCCTCATGGGTGGCCCCTTTAAGATATAGAGTGGAGGTACAATGCACATTTGGGTTACTATCTACATAATAGTCTCATTGCCTCCAACCTTTCTTACCTTTTCATTTTTATTTGCCTATGGCTATTACTTGGCCACAGGCGCTCATTGTTGTCATGATATATTCAGTGAGTTTATATAGCGTCGTTTTATTAAAATTTCCACCTAATTATAGTATATTCTGCTTTTTGTAGACGTCGTTTTTACATATTTCGGATATTGTCTTTATTATATTTTTATTGGATTTTGTACATTGTGTCATTGTATGAAGTTTACAATAAGGCCTGTTTTCACACAGTAGACATTTTGGCGGTACTGTGACCATATGACGTCTCACTGCTGCCTCTCCTGTCAACCATGCATCGTGCAAGTAGTTGAGGCAGATGCTCTGGATTTTCAGGGAGTCTTGTTTTCACCTGTGCCCCATATTCTTTACCAGTTTAAATGTATGTTGTTATTTTCTATTTTACTTTATATTTTCCCGTGATATATTCCCTTATCAAGGTGTATGTTAGTTTTTCTTCCATTTCCCACAAGTAATTCCGACCTCTGTATTTTAGCAAACGTTCTTTGATATATCTGAATTTTCTTGGTATTTCTATTTTGTTTGTCAGTTTGTTATTCTTATATATATATATATATATATATATATATATATATATAAACCATACCAATATATGAAAATCCCCTCCCATGGTGACTCGGGTTTTGGAAGTATCCTTTTAAATCTGCTTTAAACATTAGATGTTTTAAGTAGTATGGGCAAGGTAGAGCTAGCCCCCCGTTTCCCTGGCCTTATATAGAGTTTCTTTATCTATATAGTGCATCTTGAAACCCCATATACATTCTATAATTTTTTTAATCTATTTTATTTAGTATAACATTGCTAATGTCCATCAATTTTAAGATGTAATATATATATTGGAGTAGATATATGATTTTGCCACTTGGGCCCGTTCCATGAGGCATAATGGCGTTAGTGTCAATATATTCACATTTTTTTTTTAATTTCCTCTTTCATCTTTTTACAGTTTTCCTTTTCTTCATCTACAAAAAAAAGATACCAAGTGCTTTTACTCTTTGTCTGATCAGGTGTGGAGCAATCCTGACTGGTTTCCCCACCAGATTCCATTTTTGTTAAAATTTCTGTTTTATCGTGGTTAAGTTTGGCTCCTGATGCTTTTCCATTTCTTTTCAAATTAATTGATTAGGTGTTAAAATGAACTTCGATTCCCTATACAGCTGATGCAATCATCAGCATGCTGTAGCGTTTTTATCTCTTATATTTGGAAATGTTATACCTACTATGTCTTTGTTCAGATTTATGCTTATACTTAGCATTTCGATTGCTGTTACGTATACTAGCATTGACAGTGGGCATCCTTGCCTCACTGATCGTTTAACGTCAAATGTATCTATCTGTGCTCCATTTTCTTGTACCCTTGCTGTTATTTTGTTATGCAGGAATATAGTCCATTTCCGGAAGTTGCTCCCGAAACCAAATTGTTCTAGTACATTTTGTATGTAGTTATGTTCTAATCTGTCAAAAGCTTTTCCTTGATCAAAAAGTACCATGGCAGCTTTTTGTCCACTTTCATTGATATAGTCTATAATTGTTTTTTATACTCAATATATTATTGTGTATATGTATACATTTGGGTTCACACGTCTGGTTGTTATTTATAATTTTCGCCATACCCTTTATATGGATAACGTTCTTTTGCATACCAGGGCACAGCAACGTGCAATGAATTGCCCACGGAACTTAGACACAAAGACACAGTGATTACATTCAAGAGGGTTCTCAAAACGCATTTATTTCGACTGCAATAACAAACTTAAAAACCTAATAATGTTTCCTACCTCACATATTCTCAGCATGGTTTTTTATATTTTTAGATGTTTTTTTTTCTAATTGCATGGTGTTTGTTATTGTAATAATACTATTATATGTTTTTTATCTTATATATGTTGTCTAATGTTGTAAGGTGCTGAGAGCTTCTAAAGATTAGGCGCTATACAAAGTCCTCATTATTATTAGTATTATTAGTATTTGTCATTTATGTTAATACTTTACTTAATATTTTATAATCCATATTTAGGAGAGAGATGGGCCACCAATTTGTTAAGTCTTCCCTATCCCCTTTCCCTTTATAAATTAAGATAACAATCCCTTCCCTCATAATTTCTATCATTGTTTCATTTATGTGCAGTATATTGTTGTATAACCGTTCCAGTGTTGAGGAAAACTAACCACAATAGTTCATGTATAAATCTGAGGTGAGTTCATCTCCACCTGGGGATTTTCCCTTACTAAATTATTTGATACTTTTAAGTTTTTCTTCTTGCGAGATGAAATCATCACATAAGTATTTATGCTCTGTTGATATCATTTCGCATTTTATTTCTTGCAGATATTCCTCAAGTGTACAATCTACAATAGTTTGTGTTGTATATAAATTACTGTATAAATCTTGTTATATGTTGTATAATTACAGTTATATATGTAGTTCTCTTGCTTCCAATAGTTTTAAGGCTTTCTAGGGTTTTCTCTCCTCCTTTCCTTATTTCTTCACGTGTATATAAGCCCTCTGCTTTTTTGTATATGTGCCTATATTTCCCTGCTCTAATTTCTCTGCCACTCCTTTTCTCTTTTATTATTTCATTTAATCTATTTTTAAGCTTTGCGTCTTTATCTACTGAGTTACTTCTATTTAGGTGTACTTAAATTGCTTCTTGTTCCATTTGTTTTTTTTACTTCTTATTTGTGAACATTGGATTACTATTATATATATATATATATATATATATATATATATATATATATATATATATATATATATATATATATATATATATATATTTTTTTTTTTTTTAAAGTATCCAATTCCCTAAGTATGTCTCTGTTTCCGTTTTCAGTAAATGTTTTTATTTCCTCTTTTACTTCTTTTATGAAGTCTGGATCTTCGAGTAACCTATTGTTTAACTTCCATCTTCCTTTACCCCATTTACTTTTGTTTTTAGTTTCTAGTCTCATATAAATAAGTTCATGTACCGAACTTGTCAAGTCTGTGATCGCTGCTTCTTTATATATTGTTTCATTATAATTTGTGCATACAAATGTATTTCTAATCTGCTGCCTTTGTTTATATTGTATTCATAAGTGTATAATTTCCTTGGCCTATTTAGCGTCTGTATATATCCGTAAATTTATGTTTTTTCATGAAATTTTCTGTCTCTGGTTTAAATATGATCTCATTGGTTGTAAGCTCCCATTCCCCGTTTATGTTATACCTACCCAGTTGAAATCCCCACCTAATAGAATATTTTCCATAGTATATTTTTCTAGATATTGTCCTAGTTTCCCTAAGAATTCTTGCTTTTGATACTTATTTGCGGGCATATATAGATTTATAAAATGGATCTCTTCAATAAATACTTGTAATAGTCTACCTTGAAACATTTTCCATTCATGTATCCTTTCCCAGTTTATTCCTTTCCTATTTTAACTATTATGGCTACTCCCACTTTAATATCTTTATCTTCATATACATTAGTTATTAAAATCCTATTTAAATGGTTTTCACATGATAATTTTAATTCTTTAGTTGATTATGCGTTTCTTGAACGAAAAGTACATCGTACTTGAAATCATTTCAAAAATGTAAAAGTTTGTCCTCATTTATTCCAGTTATATTTATTGACAAAACTTGGAAGTTTGTTCCCTCAATTATTGTCTCCTCCAGCTTGTCGCATTAATGGTTATTTATATTTCCCTAAATTTGTTTCCAAAAGTTCTTTATTATTTTTTTAATATATTATTAGATGAGGGCACTGGTCCCCCAGCAGTGTTGTTGAGAGAGGTTTCTTCCCCAGGTAGTAATGCTTTCTGTCTGGTTTGTTCCGTTTATTGTGTTTTCCGTTGTGTCTTCAGTCATTTCAGTGTCTTGTGTATCCTGTGCACTTTCGTTATCGTTTTCCGTTTCCTTTTCCGTTTCCGTTCCAGATTGTCCATCCTCATCTATCTCTTCTTCATCGTTTTCTTGTTCACTTTCCATCTCCGTCTCCAAGTTGCTTTCCGCTTTCCCTTCGTCTTCTCTCCTTGAGTTTGGTGGTTTTTTTGTGTGGTTTCGTTTTATTCTTGGTCCGTATTTTGTGTGTTAATACTAGCCCCCTCTTCGTCTTTCTCTTGGGGCGATTCTAAGCCAGAATCCGCCTTTCACTTTTCCCTGTTTCTCCTCGGTAGCGGGGTGGATGCTAGGGGTTTAAGACCAGTTAGTTCCTTGTATCTTGAGCTTTCATTTTCTTCTTGTGTCCCCAACTCTGTTAAGCCTTCAAATCTGTTCTTACGCGTCAGTTTCTCTTCTTAAGCTGGGGTATTTATCCTCCCTATTTTGTTTGGGCTTAGGGTTTGTTCCCACTCGGGGGTTTTCTGTGTGTCTTGTTTATTGAGTTTATTGTTTATATTTCATCACTTTCTTGTTCTTTCCTGATTTGCTTAATCGGATTTAGTATCTGATCTTGTTGTTGTTGTTGTTGTTCCATATTATGGCTGTATGTTGGAGCGGCTTCTCTACTTGCATACGATGCTGTGTTAGTAGCTGCTGGCGGTATTGTTGGGCTGGGGCAGTCTCTTGGCCCAGGTCCTGTTTGATAACGTCTTAGACATTTTCCGCTCCCCTATACCACTATTCAGTGCGTTGAAAAAACATTGCGATTTTCTTGCATGGACTTTGCTCACATATACCACTCTGATCCCTGATTGTATGAGTGCAGACAGTGGCCATTTTGTTCGTTATGCTAGTTGCGTGGAATTGTTTCTCAATTTTCTCTACTATTTCTTAATGTTGGACTTCTATTGGCAAACCCATCATGTGTACTTCAGTTGCTCTCTGTTCAATGTCTTGCACAAACAAGGTCAGTTCGTCTCACTATCGCTGTTACTCCCTTAGCGTATATTGTCTCTACGTCAAGAAAGGGGGTTGGGTGTTTTTGGTAGATTACATATATATGTGTATCCCCACATTTTGCAATCCATCTATTTTGCCTATGTCTAATCCTACGGTATGGATTGCCATAAGTATTTCTCATGTTTAGGCACTGTGGTTGCGTCACCAAAATTCAATGTATGGCACCTCTGGGTGACACACTATCAAATTTCTTCCCTCCACTCTAGTGGAAATATTGTTTCATTTTTGATCCTCTCGGTACAGCTCTAGCCGGCATAGTTTCTTTCTCAACTGGGCCCATTTTAAGAAGATGAGCGAGATCCACAAAATACAGGTCGCACACCATTCTTATTAATTTTAAATGTAAAGCATTGTATATTTTCCTGGAATAAAGGCGGTCACACCTTACTGATTTTACTAGCAATGTATTTAATAAACACTTACAAACACATGTAATTGCAATCCCTCAAGGGAAATAAGGTAATGTAATCAAAAAAAAATTGTTCAAAGTACACAAATGCATAATTGTCCCAGCCGGGAAAATAGCACACAACATATATAATGAAATATGAAATAGGTGAAAATAAATGCAAATGAAAAGATAGCAGTGTATTAATATTCTTACCAAAATTATTATCCTATGGCAGTTTGCGTTGTCCTTGCCATTTCAGACGATATAACAACAGACTGTACATATCAAGAAAGAACATAACTGTGTGTTAGGACTGGTCGGCCTAGTGTCAGGATAATGTGACCGGGGGGGATATCGTGCTACATATATGCGGCATGATGCCTCAGTGCTATACATCACTATGCACTGTGCACATAATAAATGGCAGTATATTATTTATAACCCCGGTCTATCTTCACAGAGCGGTAGCAACTCCACATGATTCATATATTAATAGATGTATATAAACCACTCATATATATTAGAATATTGACTGATTTAATTTCAGATTGCTGTATGCTGTATTGCTTTCAAATTATTATATACTGTATCTATAGCATGAACATATTTTAAAGTGAATTATGATCCTCAACACCAACACTATTGTCTACCTTTGACCGCTTGTATATTACGGACACCTGTGTTTTATAATCATATATATATGATAAACACTTGACTAATGAACAGGTATTCATTCAATGTAGGCTCGCACATTTATGTAATGGATATATGTAAGATAAAGAAACATATCTACCTTTTGAACACACATCTCAAAATCCTTCGATTTTAACGTTAAAGTCTTTTCTCAATATGTATTTACCTTCAAATACGTCATTGACTTTCGTATACTTGTTATAGGTAATAAAGAATGCAAAATTGGTCTTGGAAGTCAATATTATTTTACAAAATTTCGTGTTGGAAGTCGATATTATTGTGCAACAAGTACAATGAACTCGAATTCATTTTGTTAGTTTGGTTTGATGGTGTTGAATGAGTGGTTTATAATTGTTTTCATTGTTTAACTGACCTTATATTTGTTCTTTCTTGGCATCATAACTTGGGAATTCAGAATAGCGAATATTGGAGATGAGAGTCAGATGTGATTTGAATTGTTCAGTGTCTTAAACTGTATTTCTATCAACAGAAGGTGGCAAAAAGCATAATTATTTCAAACAGTTTCATAGTGACATCATTTTTGCACTACCTTCATAATAAATCTAGGTCTCACATTATTGATCAGTATTTCTGTTCAAATTAAAAATATGTTTCGGGACCTGTGAATCAGTTTCAAGTTCCAATGCATACCTTGCACGTTTAGGTACAACGTAAGTATCGTTTAAATGTACATAGTTAATTGTATCTGCAATTTGTATAACTATAAGGTAATTCTTATCTTGGTACAACCTGTGTTTACATTATTGTGCGTCAAATCAAACATTTATATAGACTTAGCACCCAAACGCTAATTCGAAATGTCAATTCTCAATTTCAGGTACCATATGCCGAACGAATGAATGCTCCTTCTCAAGCACTCTTATAATGTTAATGGAGCATATTTTGTACAATACCATAGTATAACGCAGTACAATTTATACCAGTTTATATGTTTGTCAATTTGCTTCTAGTTCATTTATTAGCAGAACAATCTTGATATGAACATGACATTAACATAAGAGGAAATTACATGTAATGTATTCGAGCAAAATTTTTATTTCTAAACTAAGTACATTCTTAGCAATCTATATGTTTAATTTTGTTCGTTTCGTATATATCATGCTTCATAGGACTAAGGATAGATCATAGTATATTATAACAATCGAATATACTCTTTGGTTCATAGCCATAGGATATACATTTATGTAGGATCTACACGATCTCTTGTAGGTCCCCATGCGAGTGTACGTTCCACATTGCTCCATCTCAGACAGCAGCGATGAGATTGTTGTCAAGATGTCCATCGACGGGGGTGAATGGACAGAGCAGCGTCCTGTAAGTGTACCTACAGCACAGATCGGTCACCTGGTAAGTACGCAGCAGATGATATTTATGTATCCTCCCTTTGTCAATAACTACACTTTATCATATATATAACCGACAGATGACCGGTCCAGTCAGGATAGCTGAGATAACCGGTCAATACAACAATAAGATATGATGTGGTTTACTTTCCTGATCGCACACACATTATGGCACGATATAAGTCCTGTCCCTCGTGATCATTTATTCTGATGTCAGCAGAATGATGTTTGAAGAAATTATCCACAGTGGGTACTGAAATAGCCCTAAGCACGTGATGTACTTCGATTATACAATGGATCTACGAAATAAAGATTTAAATTAGGTGCGTATGATATCTGCATGATTCCGCAGATTTATGAGTATCCTGCCTATACCCTACACGTCCTACTTATATGTAGGTTAATGGCTCAGTGGATTTGGAAAACGAGGACAAGCGACCATTTTTGTCTTCATTTACCGCTTGCGAATGTTACGAAGTAACATACCGCCTGGCTGATAAATAGCCGATTTAAGTAGTTGCAAGGTTTACTTTTTAGGAATCCAGTCAGTTTATCAACTATTGTATCGCCACCGTTTAGTGCTATGTTGCAATATATGTACACAAACTGTGAGGCGGTCAATATAGAGACACAGCTGTTTCATTAAAATATTACACAATATCTTGCACACAATTTCCAATTAAGTGCGATACATTATCCTTATATCCTGTATATGACTTTGCTATTCATTGTTTTTTGACTTTCATGAAAGGCTGATACAGATAATGAGTGACAAATTAGGACCATCTTTGCCAAGTTGCTTAACAAAGAAAAAAAACATATGATGGCACCAAAAGCTTCGGCTATTCAGCTAACCTTGATCTCTTGAGATGATATGCCTGATTGCGCTAGTCATAGAGATGCATCACATGAATTGTATATTCAACTTGTATTGCCGTCTGCACATACTTTCAAAAAGAACCAGCCCATACCAAAACGAAGAGGCATTACATGTTAAAACGATATTTGGGCTCACAGGGTCGGTCTCTGATACGTAGAGGATCTCGACGAGAATGTTTGTGTAGATCATCGGTCCAATGAACGCGGTTGCGCTTAATATTTTCTTTGACTGCCTTTTGCATGAGCCGTTTGCACTATCAGTGTTAATAGAGTAATACAAATTAAATAAATCATTACCTAGTAACAAACAAGAAACAATGGTTCAATGCATGATTGTCTCCATGGCCAAGGGAAACTTGTTATTTTTGCGTGTGGCAAAATCACAAAATAAGGCTATGCTGCATTGATAATTCTCCGCTGCTGAACATATATGATCACAGTACCCCAGGTCAGACACATTCCTCACATGATGAATGCCCTGTTCTATTTAATGCCAATAATGGGCATACCCAACGCACATAGCGTTACATTGATCAATCGTTCCATTTTGCATATATTTATTCATGGATTCGCACGCGTAACTTGAAATTTAAGAACAATTATTTTCAGGATTTGTACTGGATAAAATTTCACTATCTAGAAGGGTTTACGCTATTAACATATTCGAAGGAAATAGCCTGTTCCCCGGGACGAAAGTAGGATGGTTTATGAATTGCAATAGATATGAGCCCTTAGCCACCATTTGTTAGAAGTTGCTTCCACACAAAACGTATTTTCTAATGGCTCTAACATTAGCATGATGGGTCAGCGAGTTGCCTTCTAGGTAGATGCGCACTATGAAAAGTTAAGATGACACATCTTCAGGACCAGACGAAGAATCCACGCTTTACGGCGAAGAGCAGGCTACCCTCAAATGGCAATGAAACAGTGTTATGATATGTATTCTCTTCCTTCGATGAATTTACAGAAGCAGCGATGCAAACTAATGAGCAAATGTTTAGTCACTATTTATCGAACATGTGCCGGTGGAAATAGTCGATAAGCACAAATCCTTGTAACCATGATTAAATTTGGTAATGCGCTTGCTCTACTAAGATATCAAACTAATCAAGAATTCCTCATACAAATCTCAGCTAAGTATCTTTTACTCGGTCATCAGTCATCGTTCTCGAACGGAACGTGTCGATCCGAGACAGGATAGACACATTTATCTGGCATACACCGTCAATATCATCAGGATATATGAGGTACATCGAGAGCTCCGGATTAAACTAACTGAATATGCCAGTCTGATGTCAACACATCCTTGCCATAATCTTTAGAGCCGAATTAGGTCAGTGTCTTTACTCGCTAGGAAAAGGTGATGCGGTTCATTTTCCCTTAAAAATGGTTTCTACGTAGCGTCTTAGGTGAACGTCTGCTGCAAATGGTCTGTTATTAGGAGCGCATTTGGCTATCATATACTGAACTTGTATCATGCCATTGAGGATGGCGTTGGCAGGATGCTCAGCTCGTGGTCAACCTGCTGTATAGTTTCGTAAATTAAAGATATATGTGAATGTATTCAAACAAAGAATGCAATGTCTTTTTCAAGTTTTTGTTCATTGGAGACTATTTGCTTGACAGCATAAAATCAAGCCCACCCACATTCAACTTCGTCTAAAATACGCTGTATCTAACCAAACTAAACAACCGTAGCCACCAATCATAATATAAGGAACGCAAGCTGATAATTTCCTTCCTTCGTCGTTTTGGAATATAATCTGGACAATGAACAGTTCCTCCTTGAGCGATGACAGATCTTGCGAGGTAGGAAATCTTCTTTGGACCGTTTTTGTGATAGGGTACGTATTCACATGTCATTATTCTTTACTTAAAAATTGGTTTTTAAAGTAATTTGTAAGGACAAGTACAAATCTGATATTCATAGAAACAAAGCAAAACAATAATTACATTCCAAAATACTTTACAACAACACTCACCATTATATAATTTAATACTTAGCTACATTGGTTTTTACATATATTAATAAACTGCACATGCATCATTGTAGGGAATGCGATGTATATTTATGTATGTCTAAAACAATATACACTTTTAAAATGATACATTTCTTTTTCACAAGGGCTTGAACTGCGCCGGCATAGATGTGAGCAAGTTTAAGAATGTAAAGATGGTGGCGGTGGCCAAGACCCGGTGTCAGGAATTCGTTGTGGCACAGGATGCAACCAACACAGTTTCAACTGTCGACAAAAACATAAAGTTGGTTGTACCGAGGGATACATTCAGCAAACCGTGTAAACTTAAGCTACAAGTAAGCCAAAGATGCTGAGACTAAAACGTTTCACTATATTTTCTTCCTTGTTTCATGTATCAATACTTTTTCAACGATGCATGAACCCTATTTTGCAGATCAGAATGCACTTATTTTCCATTCAATGTATTTTCACCTAATATTACAGATACAGTACAAACATATTTTCCATTAGGATATTCGCATGCGATATTAAGCAGCTTTGAACGAATCTTATTATGCATATTGCTAGTGAAGCATACATACTATTCAACAGACCCTCATCAAAATAAAGTGTTATCAGAAACACAGCCCGGTTAGAACAAGGAAAGGAATACAACTAACTGATATCCATGTGCATGATCGTACCGATCAATGAGAACATTATATATTATGTCAGATATACATATGCTAAGGTAGATAAAGGCCCTTAAATTATTTAAGGATAATGATTAGCAAGGTGATGCTATTCCAATGTACCCCCAAATAAATACCACCTTGCATTCCATTTTACCAATGTTTGAACATCAAAGACGAAATGCAAATACAAGCTGTCAATAAGTAAAATGTCTTCGAATCGCTCAAATGTGATTTAAATATGGAACTTAGCTATAACATGGAGTATTTGTATATCATGTCTCAGTTAAACTTATACTTTCATCTAAGACTTCTCAATGTTAAATTATCTAGACAGACTTGATGACTAACACCTGCTTTCCAAAATCATCCAGTATATTGTATTATTTGTAAACCTTGATTAGGACCTGAAGCTAACTACCGTGCCCGGCATTGCGAAATAAATCCACTTGCTGGTTTTTAATTTCGCGAGCTTTAATCAGAAGATTTATTTCCCAAAGGGTTTACAATTATTTGTACGTAATCTGAATTTGAACTTTACATTCGTATAACCAGGTCAGGCGGATAAATGATGACAGTTTAAAGTTTGCTACTCAGTACTACGAACACTGTCATAACGTGGTGTCCACGAGCTCTGTCATAACAATCACTAGCGAGACCGCAACAAATAAAAGCATTGAACTAGACTTGGCACGAAATGCTCGAAATGGTAAGTATCTTCATCCTTTGAGTCGTCTTTACTTCCATTGTCAATGTTTACAGTTTATCCCTTACGTGTATTTGTAATATCATATATGTAAAGTAATCGAACACAACTTATACCACTTAGTCCAACAGTGAATATTCCTTCTCTTTTGACACTTTTGGGTAAAACTTAGTTTAACTATACACGTATTAAGTGTTAGAGAACCAAGCTGTTCTCCGCTGTACTGTTCAGGCAGATACAGGATTACAGTTTAATGTTTGCCACCTATTACTAGGCACACTGTCATAACGTGCTGTCACCAAGCTCTGTTATGAAAAGCATGAGCGAGAGCGCGACCGATAAAAGTAATGAACTTGACTGGGCACGAAATGCACGGAAATGTATGTAGCTTTGTTCTCTGAGTAGCCTTTACTTCAACTGCCATTCTGTACTGGTTTATATGTTATGTGTACTTATATCATCATATATTTAATGTCAGCTAATATTTACTTATGCAGCGTAGCCCGAAAATGATTATGTAAACTTTATGAGAACTGTTGGGTATAATTATATTTAACTCTGCACGAACAAAGTTTGAGATGAAACAGTTATTCTCCGCCATTCATTTCTTGACATTTCGGGTCATGTTGGAGTATATTTCAGTATATACAAATCTAATGGCAGATCCTCCGCTTCGTCAAAATATAGTCTGGATTGTGGGCGGTTTGTAACTGATGAATTCAGTCAAATGCATTAACCTTTACACCAATATAACATGGACTGTCCTTCTAACACTTACTGTTTGAATAATTACTGTCTGAACGGACCTCCTATACATCCAGCAGCTGTTGAACTCATTTTGCTAACTACCAAGACATGCGGGTAGCCAATTCATCGTTGAACTTGCCGAATATACATATAGAGTACTATTAAACAAATTTTGGAGGAGAACATATGTTTCATTAAGTGTTAAAAGAGAAGGCTTTATTGATCAGGGACATTGCGTCTTGCTTTGTATGACACTGCACACCTTAGAAAATATGATTTCTTGAGCCATTTCCCAAGAGTACATTATAATAACTGATACAGTTATTATTAGTTAATATTAGTGTACATGTCCTTAACATAGAGTTAGAACACTGCTCATTTTACCTTAAATTAATATTTTTTTATTACGAACAGTTTACTGTTCAAATTCAAGGTTCATTCAAACATTTTCCTTCAGGCATTATCTTTCATGTCCCAAACGTTTACCCTATATATTCATTTTCTGATTTTTCAATAATATTTCCAGTCAAATTTGTTTTAGAACATTCGTAGATTGAATTCAACCTGGTGGTCTAAAATAGCATGTGTTGCTGGTTAGGCAAGAAACATTACAAAAATGTTATGTAAATGAGAAATTGCAAGTAATATTTCCATCGATATTTTCTTGTTTTTACATGGCTCAGAAGATTCACTATATTACAGATAAAAGGTCGCGTGAGACGGGAAAGTATCATCATTTGTACAAATGCAGGGGCGACAGCTGGAAAATAGCAGACAGCGAATTCAAAGGAAGAAATTTGGATGTTTCAGTTACCTTGCCAAACAGAAAGGAAAGCTATGTGTAAGTAATATGAATACTGCTCCGTAATTCTCCAGGGTGTAATCCAATACTTTGATTGCAGTTCAGTTCTTTTTTGCATTAATACCAACCGATTAAATTCGATTCTATGAAATTAAATACAATTGTTGGCGGAATTCAGTGGACATAATTTGCCACAAACAAATTCTCAAAAAATACAATATATAGTGTATATTTTTGGTAATGAAAGATTTGTCTTCTATTAGTCTCCTTAAAACATGAATTTTATCGAATTCCAAATTATATTATTGTATTAGTATTTATATTATTTTTTTACTTTCCCGAATGTCACAGCTGCTTATATTTCAATTGATGAGTGTGACCGATCTTTTACTTCACGTTATTTGTAGCACTATACATTTAGAGTGCTGTATTATAAGCTCAGTATTTTCTCCTTCAAATTTACTTTATCATAATTGTTCAGTATTTTACGATATTGTACTCCTTCTTATTGCATTCAAGTGCACAAAATAACTACTTTCTGTGGTAAACAAACAATGGACGCAGATGCCAGAACTTTTGATTTGTACACAGATCATATACAGTCACGTAGTAGGTGCTTTACGTTTTGGTTCCTGAAAGTTGTTTCTGAATGAACTAAAGCAGATATTTAGTGGACTGCCACCTACCAGCCCGTTTGACACAATCCTCGTTAACCTTTTTGATACAATGTTTAGGATTTAGGCTAGCTATACAGCAGACGCCAGACAGGGTCCTTACAAATAGCATGCAAGTGACAAGGCATAAACTTGTTTACTTTATCTGGTAATAAAATAACAAAAATTATACCTACATTTTAACATCCTGACTTTCACAATTTACTTTCTTAGTTCTGCAAATCCGAATTACATGATCCATATCATGAGTTCTCAAGATTGATTACACATTTCGAAATTGTACAGTAATTTCGACTATATTCCAAGTGTAATTAAATCCTCCTTATTGCACTCAAAACGAAATAAACATTAAATTCAATAGAGTATGTTTATAGTTGCAATTGAAAGACTTCATATTTTTTCCACATTAACGTTTCAAATAGTCAATCACAGAACAGGCACACTTGAAGATCTCAACACGCTTCTCCTGGGCTGTTTCACATGTATTAATGTACAATTTTCACAGATCAATCAAGTCCATTATCACGAACTTTCGTAGAATCGACAAAACTACCAAAATATATTCTTTTCAGAACAAATGGAAAACTTGTTACAATGCGCATTCATTCACAAATATGTCATCTAAATTAAATTATAAGTAGACAAAAAACGCCATGTTCTTTCGAAAATTATGTGTTGCGCTCAACAAGTTCAAATTTATCTGGTCGGAGGTATGTGCGCATTAATATTGTTGTTGTTGTTTAATGATGATTCTGCGATTGTGAATTTAGTTGAAATCCGGTATAAATTCATTTGCTGTGTTATCCGTATTTTATATATATATATATATATATATATATATATATATATATATATATATATATATATATATATATATATATATATATATATATATATATATATATATATATATATATATATATATATATATATTTAAGCCTTACGTAAAGAAAATGATCATATAAAATTAAGTTTCTTGCATTTGTATTGGGAAATATGAACTCGTTTATTCGGATAGATATACTCCCAAGGTCGTGCCGTATTCAATTCGAAAAACTCGCTCATGAATTTGAAATGTAATGTTCGCGTGATAATTATAAGATTAACCATCCCTGAATACAATACTTTGTATCAAAGCATTTGTCAGTAAGAAATGAAACCAAGCAAAGGACAATTTGGAATTCCTTTCTCATTTGTTATGGTTTAAATATTGTGGTGATCAGTTACTTACCCTGTCACTCTACATCATGAAGCTTTATGGATATTTTCCTTTGAACTAGTTTTCAACCATACCAGTACAACATTCAGCTTGTTGCTACTATTTGAGATATTGATGAATATGTACTATTTCATCTTGAAATGCTTATGTTACTATTACAACTACTACTGCTACTACTATAAATAATAATTGTAAATAATGTTATTATGATAATAATATGTATTATTATGATTATTATTATTATTATTAGTAGTATTATTATTATTATTATTATTATTATTTGAAGCGTAATGGAAATAGAAGGAAGACCGACAATACCGAATGACGTGGTTATTAAAGCAGCGGATGAACTCTACTTTCATAGTAATGCATCCATTGTGCAATTAATTGCCAAACAAAATGTTGATAATCAGGAATTGATGATGATCCAATGTGTTGGACGAGAGCGAGTGGCATCGCGGATCTCGGAGTTGGAAAAAGAAGGGTACAGCCTAGGTCCAGGCACAAGCAAGGAATTCTCGTTAATAGACGGACAGGGTATAACTCTAAATTGTTCTGGTAACATTACCATGGCAAAAGGGTCTAAGGTAAACTACAATGACTATAATTATACATTACACCCAAATTAATACATTTGATCGTTTATTGCAGTAACGATGTCCAAAAACAATTAAAGAAAACAAACCACTATTACATTGCACAGTACTCAGATATTTCCATCCATGTCATTCAAACATACTTCAAAAATGCAACTTAATTTTCGTTTCATTTTAAACTGATGTGTTCTTTTGGGATAGCGTTGGGTTATTTAAGAATATCGTAGACACGTGGAAATTATGTAGTAATGTTTAACATTCTTAGAGTGTTTATTCTATAATATAAACAAAGTCTTAAAAAATAAGTCGCCTGTGCTTACATGTTACCATGAGGTGTTTATTCAACACTCAATAATATATGTGTATTGCAGACGATTTAATGAGTACAGTTTTGGTTATATTGCACTTAGGTAAAGCTTACATTCCACTCATACATGGACACAGCAAAACAAGAGGTGCAGCTGCAGGTTGTGGATGCATTCAGGCAGAAGGACTTCGACTACTACCTCGGAAACCTCCAGTTCGAAGTTATGCCTAATGAAAGAGATGGGTCCTTATATAACGGATATAAAGGCAGCCTTCCATTGACTTTTCCCAAGGTAATACAAAATATGTTATGTACTTCCTTAAAATGTACGTGTTTCCTTGGTTCCGCAACTTATTATCCTCAAAATATGTTACTTTTACTTACATTCAACTATTTGATATAGTCATACTAATTTTATATCATTGAAACCAATTTGTTTCCACAAAAAGACCTGACTTCACATTATGTACTGAATAGAAAAGAAGTTGAGATATCCAGCTTGGTAAGTCAGTAATTTAAGGATTATCAAATAGGTCAATTAAGGATTAAGCGCTTCCTTCATTTGGATCTTCTATAGCTGACAACCGAAAACATAGTTTAAATTGAGCTCATTTCTAGATTTGGCTATCAAGAAAATAGACTGGCATGTACGATATTTTTTATCCGATCCCCCCACTTCTGTATGTGTAATGTGTAATTTGATTTAGTTGTATTTACTTTCAGTCCAAAATATATATGTGCATATTAATTATCTATCTATCTATCTATATATATAACTATATAGATATATATATATATATATATATATATATATATATATATATATATATATACATATATATATATACATATATATACATATATATATATATATATATATATGTATATATATATATATATATATATATATATATATATATATATATATATATATATATATATATATATATATATGTATATATATATGTATATATATATATATGTATATATATATATATATATATATATATATATATATATATATATATATATATATATATATATATATATATATATATATATATATATATATATATATATATATATATATATATATATATATATATATATATATATATATATGATGTTCAAATTAACTCAGGAACAGCAAATCATATATGCATTATAGTTTGCATGCATTTACCGACAAGTAATCATGCTTTTTTCAGTATGGAAATTGATTTGACACGTGAAACTAAAACTGTTCAAATTGCATCCAGGGTAATATATCCACAGCCGGGTTCTTATTAATTTTCAATACAATATGCAAATATACAGATATGAAAAAGAGGACCGACTCGTGTGAACATTCACATGCTCACAAGCATGACCATCTCAACAGGAGATATGCTAATGAACCATGGATTTAGTAATGAATGTATGTTGCATGTAGTCAATGACAATTATTTATTCAGGTAGAAAGGGAACAGAACAGGAAAGATAGAATCCAGATTCATTTTCCATATTATTGTAAGTATTAATTTGTCTGCTTAGGCAGAATTTAACAAATGCACTTAGAGTATTTTCCTCTAATTTATAGTTAGAGTCTCTTCATTCTGTATATTGTCATTGATACACATACTATAAATGACAGTTGGAATTTATGAAATGTCGGCAAATATGTTGGATAACAATAATGATTTATTGTCCTTGCAGTTATAGTAACCCTTTTCCTAGACTAGTTATTTAGATTTCCATGAAACCTTTACTGTAACAATCACATTAACTTGCATTTGCCTGCATTGTCCTAGATTCCATGTCAGGTTATCTTTTATGTAAAAAGAGAAGTCGTACAATTCGAATTATGTTTATTCCCAGGCTCTCTATTATGTCAAACTTATAGAACAATTGAGTTCATCCGTATTAGCTGAAAGTTAACAACTAAATGCTGACAACATCAATGGAATCAGAAACGGTGGAATCACCATCTCGATCTTAACTTGTTATCTCTATATTTCTCTCTCTCTCTCTCTCTCTCTCTCTCTCTCTTTATATATATATATATATATATATATATATATATATATATATATATATATATGTGTGTGTGTGTGTGTGTGTATGTGTGTCTGTTTACATACATACATACATACATACATACATACATACATACATACCTACATACATACATACACACATGATCAATTAATATATGCTCACTTTATCTGCAGTGACGGCTTTAGCAAAATTCCTTGCCATAAGACTCACGACCGAGCCAACGGACGACACGTGGCTACAAGTTATTTGCAGGTATCACTATCTTAAATGATTTTCCCAATATGTTCATCATATATAGATCCACATTTGAAACGATAAACAGTCAATGGGCTTTGCGTTTTCTTCAAGATTTGTGGGAAAATATCAAGGAGTTCTCCTGAGCTGTGTTCGGTTATAAATTTATTTTAAATGGAAAAGCAATGTTTCAAACCCGTGTCATTCTGATTACCAGAAATAACTACAAAAATACAGTTCAAAGTGCTGAAATGAAGGTGCATTTAAGCTATGTTACTACCAGCTATAATATAGAACACATGTATATGCAATATTACATGAATGCTTATTGATCGTTGGATCGAACTACAACAAGTCATCTCTGACTTGCATCATCAATCAAAACACGTTCTAAAAGAAGTAAAACGGTGAAAATTGCAAAGCAACTGGGGTGTGAGGGCACATTTCGATTGCATAAAATAAGCTTCATGCGTTGTCTTCACTCTCTTGGCTGCGAAACTTTAGCTTTTCTACCAAAACCAGTATTTTACAGTTGCATTTTATCTTCGAATATACTTGTTTAACTAAATTGTTAAATGGAACTTTTCTCGTAATACAACTTGTATGGAAATTCGGATATATTGTAAAGAGCACGGTTTTTAATGTCAACCATTTGAGTTTCCAATCGTTATGTGCATGTCCCCTACATAAGTGATCAAAAGATGATACTATTTTAAATAATGTGTGTTCGCCTGTTTGCTGTCATCATTCCATCTCTAGAAGTTGCGGATGTCACTTTAAGTTAATGTCCTCGGTGGAATGTTCCTTGCCTGACACAATGAACTAACTCATCCTCATCCTCCAACGTGTCATCTCTACAATCATATAACATGACATGCTAATGCGTGTGCAACATGAGCCAATATTATTTGTTTACAATAATAAGTGGTTTCCAACACATTATAATGTTTCAAGATAATGGAATATCTTATTGCTTTTCACCCTATCACCAAACTATATAAGTATCATAAAAAACACATTAAGATTAAAGTACAATTCTAGCAACTGACCGCAGTGGAAGCTGACTTGATGACTATATATTGCAGCTGATCGTCTTATTTATTTTGTGGTACTTCACAGCTTAGATTCTCGCCAAGATATGGATGCTATCATGCGAAGAGATGTCGCAAGTAGCGAAACACCTGACAATGACCAGAAGATCTGTGAGTTCATTTTGCAGGACTGGATGAAGAATACGCCGGTACAGGTCGACAAAGTAAGACCATCAGTTTTCCTACCATTTCAGTTTTCTTTATATTTTGGGTGAGATCATGACCATGACGTTTGAGGGCTGAAACGTAAGATCGAGACCGTACATAACAGCACGGGTTTGGTTTATGCATAAACAATAATTATAATTATAAAGTATTACATTGATGGTATTCGATAACAATATTTTTTTTAATATAGAAGTTATTAAACTTATACAGTTATATTCAGAGGAAAATGCTTTTAGTCTTTATGTTATATGGGTGAACATTTATAATTATATGATCATGCACATGCTTTACATTTGTAAATATAATTACATATGAAGGTAAATTCATCAGTTTTCTATTGCTCGGGGTTTTGCACGTCATTACATTACATGTGGAAGTTATAAAACGCCTTTAGGACAAAACTAGCCAATACAGATTGGTTTACTCACAATTCTGCTCATTTTGTATATATATATATATATATATATATATATATATATATATATATATATATATATATATATATATATGTGTGTGTGTGTGTGTGTGTGTGTGTGCTTGTTTGTGTGCAACCTCCACTAAAAGGTTAATTTGCAATTGAGATAGCAGTTTGTTTCTGAGGGGTAACAGTCACATAGTTCAGATCAGCCAGCTTCTAAAACCTTACGTAGAGGATGGGAGAGAATGAAGGTCATTATATCGTCCAAAACTTGCAGCTGTTAACGTTTTAGACCGAAACACTTATATGTATGTGCATGTGTGTGAATGTCATGGTACGTTATTTACTATACTTTAAACTATAGTTTATCGCGACTGACTGTTAATGTTAATGTTTACATTCCATGGCTTTTGTAAAGGAAAAATTGCAGAACTTTATAATGGACACAATGATAGTTTTCAGAATTATCAAAGGCACCTATAACAGACTCACAACTGACCAAACAATTAATACGTTTGAACCACAAAGCATAATTTATCGCTTTTCATTCTGAACAACGTTTATATAAAAAACAGCATATCGAGTAAATATAAACCACACATCATATTGTTTTGCATCAGTTTGCTATTTTTTAAATACCTTTTTAAGTGACAATAAGTAGTGGTCCTTGTCTCAAGATTATGTTGATAATATTGTCTTTAGTTATGTAATATGTTGTTGTACTGGTGGTTGTGACAGCAGCTGTAGTAATGTTGTTAAGTAATGGTGACAACTTTAGAAGCACATGAGGCAAAGAGTACGATATTCCAGTTAGTTGTACACATTCGGAAAATGTACTAATATGAAAACCGTACTACATAGGACGAAATGGTACTCTTAACCGATAACACCAATTGAATTTAAGTGCATTCACCAGAATATACAGCTAGATTTTGCAGATAATTTCAGACTTAAATTTAAGCAGAGTGAATAATCAATTATATTCTCTCTATATAGCGAGACACTGGACATTTATTGAAATGTAACGAATCGGAAATGAGACAAAGGAACATTTGATGAAATTAAAAACTGTACGAAAAGGTAACTGCACGCTTTGCGATTTAAACGATCATTAACTGAGATTGTACTAGAAAGGTATGTATAATTCCTTATGAAAGATGGTAAATGTACTGCAATTGTTCCAACAACAGTAGTAACATCAGCACTACTAGTATGATTAGTTGTGGCAGAAGATATAGTATAAAGTATTACTAAAGAAAATGTTTCGCACGTGGTTGAACAAGACTGTAAACCATTATGCCTATATTTGCTTTGACTCTATGAATAGTGACAGTTGTTATCGTAATTTGTGATGGTTCCAGTTGTGGTAGTACTAACTGTTGTTTTATTCATGATCTTTCAAGTATGATATACTTATATTACAATTAATATAGTATGTATGAATGCTGCAGACATTGCACATCTAAAAATCTAATTGGCAGATACTTAAGAAAACCATATCATAGTTTAGCAAATGGCTAAATCCTTTAAGGAACTTCGCGTGTATTAAACACATGTTATCCATGCCGTCTTTGCTCACTCGATACAGGTCAAGCTGATCGTTGGTGCTCTGAGGAATTGTGGGAGGCGGCCTTTGGCTAAAGAGTGTGAGAAATTTGTCGACTTCCACATTAGTAAGTTCATTATTGATACAAATTTTAAAATATTGTTCGTTTTTAACATCTGTATCTCCGATAAATTGAACGCCTGCTAATCCAGGGGTAAAGTATCTTGCCATTAAACGTTTTCCTCGTTTTATTACGTGACCTACAACGTTTGACCGATAAAGGCGAACAAAGCAAGAAACAACTTTTCTTATCAATCAGGTATAATATTGTAGGCTATAAAATTACACTAAAATATGTATATCATATATTTTATTTATGCGGAAAGTATCACAACGTTTTACCGCCTCACCATATCGAATTTGTTGGGGAAGGAACATGATGTGGTCATGTTCATCCCTACTTTAACAAACAACATCAACATCTTTATTCAAATCGGTTAAAGGAGAATGACCTTTTAAGTGAAGTTTCATGGCAACTAGTATTATAATTCTTACACACTCCCTGCATATGTGTTCCTTGTGCATCATGGATCTATTTTCTGATTTGTTATTGCGCTCCAGTGAATAAGAATACCGTTGGTTACGTGTAATTCAATGAAACTATCAATATTGTCCGCCGTTGAAGCACAAGCTAAGGATGCAATGTAATGAATATTAGAGGGGATACAGATTATATACTACCTTACTGTCACTTTTGGATTACGATCGAAATACCTCTCTCTCTCTCTCTCTCTCTCAATATCTATCTATCTATCTATCTATCTATCTATCTATCTATCTATATATATATATATATATATATATATATATATATATATATATATATATATATATATATATATATATATATATATATATATATATAAATATATATATACACCATTTGTTTGCATTCGCTTAATTCATCTAAAAATATGCAGTAATGCAAAAATATTGAAATGCAGCGGTTTCATAATAGAGGTAAAGCAAAACATTTTGATAAAAACTATATCTTTTTCGCATTATATTATACTGTGCTCAATATGTTGACACCAAAATAACGTACTTAAAATCACTAGCAAACATATACGTCAACTGTTGGCACGTATGTCGAATTATCCTTATTGTTGTGACCAAATGGCCAGAATGTAGACGCCATGGATAACATGTGACAATGACATCAACGAATATATAACATGTTCTCACGTGAAAACAGTCTCCGTATTACAAAAATAAAACCAAGTATTAGTTATACAAAATTTATTCGCAAACTCTCATATCTGTGTGATACATTTTCACCTATGCTTTTCAAATTCATATGGATTACTTTGGTAATCTTACTGTTACATCATTTTCCTCTTATTCAGAAGAATTGTCCGACTCTCGTATGGCTGAGATGGCCAAGAAAATGGAAGGCGATTGGGCATCCCTAGCTTTGACTATAGGTCTCTCTGAGAAAGAAATCGACATGTGCAGGCAAGAATCGGGAGACTCGAACGAGGAAACAGCATTCATTATGATGCGCAAATGGCGTATTTCTGAGGTGGCCATTACCAGTGGCTTCGATGTTTTTAATGACCTTCTGGAAAGACTGGAAAACTCGCAGTCTAATATGGGACTTAAGAAGTATATCAGTCAAGTGCTGATCCAGATTAAACTCTAACTTTCCGCTTGGCACTGTAAAGCATACACGTGATAAATATTTAATGTGAGATTACAGGACGGAAAATTCAATTTCGTATTAATTTGACACCATATATTTGAAACTACAGTGCATATTGCCTTTATGCTGCCTTATATCATGTGTTGCATGCCTGTCGTATGAGATCTTGTGCATTGGTCTCAGAATATCAACAATTTTAGAAATTTGTAAATCCACGCACATGTCGTTGATGATTTCTCGAGTCATGCCAAGTCAGCATGCATTTTACTTTCATACCAACTATTTTTAGTTAAATATTTAAGGATGAACCTCCCTTTAGTGATATCATTATAATGTCCTCACTATTTTTATTAAATATTCACAATAATTTTGTATAAGCAATTTTCTATATCTTACTCTTTTCAACATTGGCATACACTCGTAATTGGCATTCTTCTTGCGGAGTATATATTTGTAACATTATGGTTGGAAGTTATCCCCTCTGAATTGTGTTACAGTGATCGCATATTAGAGTTATTGCTTTTCTTAGTTGCAAGATTAATTTGCTTGAATTACTTTTTCTTAGAGGACTTGTATTCGTTGTATTGCATTAAATGCCCGCCCCAGTGTATATATAGTTTGTTACAGTGGATGTATTGCCAGTTTAACACGTATTGTGCTCTCAATTAATTGTTCTCCTTTCGCATATCATACTCTTTCCTACGCTGTGACGGTTTCGTAAAAAAAGTAGTTGGTTATCAGGTTGAACCTTTTGACAAAGGACTTTCAAATCACTCAGTAGAAAAGTATAAATTGCAAGATCATACGTAATTACATTTCAAATTTCATCATTTTAAATATGAACACTAATAGCATGCTAGCACGATATTCTACCACCTTGCCCAATTATTGCGCTACCTTTAATGGCTAATAAAGAACTTCAAAATATAAATGGTTCTTTAGACGGGAACAAAGAAAACACGATGCATCGATGTAACTTGGGACTGAATTTAAAGACGAATTCACAGTTTGATTAGCAAATTGGACATATAAAGAGAGAATGAGTCAATATTTAACTCTCAAGGAGTTGAGAAGAGATCGCATAAAATGACGTTACGTAAACGTACACGGAATGATTTGTAATATAACATTTCAAGAACTATTTGTATCACTTGTTTTCCTCAAGGACTGGAAGTTTTGTTGTAGAGGAATGAGACAAAAGGGATCAAATTAATTAACGGATGGTAGGAAAAACAATGTTCATTAGTAAATATATCAGTTGTGGTCCTTGTTTGCGTCCCTAATGAAATTTGTAGGTATGTTCCTACTCCTTTTTCCAGCTATTTTCATTATAGCAAAGAAATTTGTTTAAAATTATTTTTATATTTTGTTTGGAATAGTTGTTGCAAACTAAATATATTTTTGATATTTATGAAATCATCACACATGTTTTGTAAAATGTAACCAGCTAAAGAAACATCAATGGATAATACACATAATAATTGTTTTGTCATATATGATTAAATGTTTTAACAAGATATGCACTTTCTGCATGTCAATTTTCCTAGTTTCTCCTTTGATTATATTTCCTTCATATCATTTTAGACTACTAATGCAGGTATATTTTTTTGTTTTTGTACAGTTCGCTAACCAGTCTTTCATTGTGTTGCATCTACCACTTCGTATTTGGTTTCGCACGTTTTTGAATATATAACACTTTATTATGCATTCTGCAATATTATGTATTGCTATACAAATTTTATCCTTCGAGATACATATTATTAAAGCCATATATGTCGTAACTATCATGTCTATAACACAAATGCACAGTGGAAAATGTATAAGTAACAAGTAAAAGTATACACGGAAACATAAATTGGGTCAACAGCGGAATTACTCCTTATGCGCTTGCAAAAGGTGATGAATGAAATTTCATGAAAATGGCGTTTTCTTATATGAGTTTTGTAAAACACTTATTTCACTCATACTGAATCAAATCTAGTTTGATAGGTCTGCTACGGTACTTCTGGTCGCTGCTGTCATAGCTTCTGATCATTCATTAATTTCATAATATAATAAAGCAGGTAGAAAACTTAAACTTACCATAATACGAATAGGCACTATACAAATAACGAATAATTATATTTTTCAACAATCATCTTTACGCAGGTAATTATGTAGAGCTATTCACTAAATGATGAAGGTTCCAATATTTGCCTACCATGACGTTTAAACGTAATATATATAAGATTCATGCCGTAATGTCCACGATTCTCTATTCTATTCACCTAAATCACGATTTCAATGATTATTCCAGTATATTTGACGTTTTGTAACTCTTTGCTGCACAAACTATATAGTCAAGGCTGTACAACCTCATTTAATCTGATTGTAAAACAGCTAAATGCAATACTTTTCAACAGAATGTTGACAGATTACAGTACTAACTCACTTCTAAAACAGCAGCCTATGCATATATACGCCAGGTAATGAACACTGAATGAGACACTTTTTGATTAGTTTGAATGTATCTAAATTAGTTAGAATGTACCTAAAGCGTATTTCAGTTCAGAGACTGTATGTAGCTAATTAATATATATATATATATATATATATATATATATATATATATATATATATATATATATATATATATATATATATATATATATATATATATATATATATATATATATATATATATATATCTTTAAGACCTAAAACATATTAAATATTGTTGTACATTTTTTAATTCATGAACAGAATGGAAAGTGAGCGTTGTGAAACATCTATTTTAGCATTAACTCTTACATTATACCATGTTTAGTTTCTCCAATTGGGAGACACGGTTAATTGTTTTACGACAACATAGTAGTAGGCAATAATTTAAATTGTAGTTAACACTACAATTAAATTAACATGAATGTAAATTTCACTACGGCACTGATTCAATACCAAAGCTGTACAATTTACATATTCCCAGTACATCGGAAAGAAAAGGGTGAGACAATGTACGCATATTTATAACATCATAGGCACATTTTGTCAATATTATACTTCTTGCAACGTTTACTGACCCTAGTCTGTTTGATGTTTGAAACACAATGTTTAAATATTGTAGAGTGGTACTCTGTAAAAAATGGAATATTTACTCAAATTATTTTGCATGCCTCTTTTTTCCGTCAACTTTTCAAGCTAAAGTTAGATGTGAACATTACGTGTTATTTTTATTTGTGGATTCCGTTTGAAAAACTGGACAGATATGATAATTGGTAAAGATTACAATGCTTTTAAAATGCAGTGGTATAAAATTGAGCTCTTATAAGGTCAAGTCTCGCAAATGATTCCCTTGTATCATGCTATAACATCAAAGCCATTTAAGCAGCGATATCAGACGTGTTAATTGCCCATGTCTGCATCATAACGCTTGAACTTATCACATATACTTGTCACAGGTCCATACGATTTATTTTGGAAATGTTGCAGCTCTAATGGATAATGATAATGGTCAATCTGTATAAGCGAAAACTAAACATTTTTGTAAACTTCAGCATATAATTATTTTTCTGAGAATACACAATATACAGTATTGTTACCTGAATCCCAAATAGTCTTGGACGTTTCAATATAAGTGAAATTGTATGAAGTTCGGACATAATTTCAATGCAATTCCAATTAAATTCCAAGTAAAATTTGTTACTGTGTCTGTAGTCTCGAACATCATAATATGACAATGGCCTATGTTTAAGGGTGTGCAACATATGAGATGCTCAGTTGTGATAGCATACCTCAAAAATGGCACTGTCAGTATTCACTATAATTCGAAAATGTTCAAGTGTAATACTATTATTGGTGTGCATTTTGTGCTTCCGATGAATACAAACTTTAAATAAATAATTCCACCCGAATGTAATAATGAACACAACATTACGACAGATACAGCTGAAGACGCTAATGCAAGAATGAGTAATGGTCAAGTATACAACATTCTATAAAAAACTAGGCACACTAATAGACCTAGGATGCGGGACAATAGTTAAATTTTAGAACATTCTAAGTTATCATCAAGATGAAGTGTATTACTAAAATTTAAAACATAGTATACACTAGGAATTTCCATAGAGGTATAATCGTGTCCAAAACTTAGATTAAGATTTGATCGTATAGATAATGATCTTAATATTAATATACTAATATAAATATTAGTTATGTATCGTGTTGTATACAAAACAAAAAACATTAATAGTCGGACATATCATCCTTATAATTTTGGACAAAGTCAAGTGCAAATTAGATGTATTCATAATATACAATTGTGGAACGCCAGAGCTGACCTATGATGAAATTTTGTATTATATGATGTGCAAACATCTTTATATGACGTGCTTTTGTACTTATATGATGTGGAAACCTCGTTACTCCCGGTGTTTTTGTCCTTATATGATGTGCAAACATATGTATATGCTGTGTTTTTGTCTTTATTTGATGTGCACATTTCTTTATATGCGGTGCTTTCGTCTTTACATGACGTGCACAATTCTTTATTTAATCTAATAATGTCATTATATGATGTGCACACTTCTTCATATACAGTGTTTTGTCATATTATGTGTGGTGTTTTCGTCTTTATATAATGTGCAAACGGTTTATATGCGGTGCCTTAGTTCGTATATGATGTGCAAACTTCTTTATATCAGGTGACTTTGTCCTTATATAATAATACTAATACTACTGCTACTACTACTACTACTACTACTAATAATAATAATAATAATAATAATGAGGACTTTGTATAGCGCCTAATCTCTAGAAGCTCTAAGCGCTTTACAAAATTAGACAACACCTATAAGATAAAAAACATACAATAATATTATTACAATTACAAACACCATGAATTTAAAAAAACATTAAAAAATTAAAACATGCTGAGAATATTTCAGGTGGGAGAAACATTATTATGTCCTTAAGCACAATATCGGTACGAGTTATCTAGAAGAAGTTGCAATCACACAATAATCAAGATGGCCATTGCATCGAAAATATCAGAGGGCTAGTCAGCTACATTTTCATTTTACAACCATCGACACATCAAAGCAAATCTTTCAGAACAACCCCATGCATCTATGTTACTTCATTGAGGAGTAGTGACAGGGTTTTCAAGATTATTTTAATGTGGTGACCATATTGTATGCCTGCACAACAACATGTTTATTTTGGATTAACTTTAAAGATTGTAGGAAGTTCTTTATTGTAAACATCATGGTGACGTGATACTCCATTTACTAGCAGCAATACAAAGATTTCAAGATGACTCCTGTGATAGCCATATTAAATGTCGGGCAGATAACATTTTCACTTAGATCCAACTATACCATATAATTAATGGTTGTGGATAAAGTTGCATTACTCTCTTCCCAATTAGTTGACGATAAGTGGTGATAACAAATTTAGTATTTGCAGACAACATGCCAATCTAAGGGCCTCGAAATTAATGGTTTTCTGCTAGTCCAAGACACGTACATTGTCTGACTTGTGATTTGCATAATTCAAATAGTTCAGTGGTTAGTTAATCTTCATAACTGTCTGACAGTGGATTGTGTGAAAGACTAGTGAAAGTTAAGCAGGACAAGTACATTTCTCATTATACTAGTCTGTATGGCTACAAATAAACTTATTTTCAATTCTGAGCCTGTAAAAACGTCATTTCAAAGAACGCTATGAATCAAAACAATTGAAAAGATGATATTTTATATGCCATTTCTGAACTTTCTTTTCAAGTGAGCACAAAGTAATATTATGTTTATCATATGTAAAACATCATTGTTTATTCTTTCTTCAAATAGAAACTAAAATAATATCGGTCAGTAACTATACAGAAGCGAAAAAATACCCCTAGCAATGTTCACAGCCAAGATCGCAGAAGTACCCACGAAATGAGAACAGGTTAAAGTGTAAAGTATAGCACTTTACCAACCATATAATACATATGTTGTACTACTGCAATATAGATGGATGCATAATCATTATATGTGCTTTTTTTATTGTAGTTTATATATATAGTGATATATACATTGATTTGTGTGCATGTATGCCAAGTAAAAATGGATGATTGTCAAGTAAAGTTAGTTTGTAACATTGTTTCCTTCTGCAATGCGAATACATATAAATGTACTGTAACTAACTGTGTTCATTAAGTAGCTAACTCCGGTTTGATACAACTTACTCTCTCTTACCCCATGTATGGTTTTACCAAGATCATAGTTGTGGAATTGCCTAAATAGTAAGCCCTCTCTCTTCACTCAACAATTACAACAGCAGTAATTATCTTGTAAATTCTAAAATTGTTACCTCTATCACTCCCTTGTTAACACTAAAGACCGTTTCAAGTATTACACCACTAAACATTTGGGAACTTACAATAGTTAGGGCTAGGGCCTCCAAAACAGTGGACCCTGGATACCTAGTGGTCGAAATTGATACGCTTTACCGATTACTTATTTCTATGTGGATTCGAGTCTCATGCTAGTCTATATGGGGTATGTGTGGAATCTTGACAATAGTGTCCCATGGGTATGTGATTGTTAACTGGGTTTTCCTAGTTTTCTCCTCCATCACTTATAATTGCAACCATTTATATAGCCTATTGCGTGCTGAAAATTGTTTCAAACCCACACCAATTTCCAAGCAAATAACCATTAAATGCTGGACTTCTTGGTTCAGGAAATTACTTGAATCCCTGATATAAATATGTGACATCGCATACCACAGTGATATTAAATGTTACCTGCCCATCCAGTTGGAATCGTCAGGAGCAGGGTTTCCTTTTCTCAAGATTAAAGAAACCACCAAAACCTATTTATAAAAATCCAAGTCCAGGGATACCTACACCAATGTCGAATACCACTTTGATCAAAATCATAAATGTATAGTGCATGTATCAGTGCACATTCATTAAATCGTGAACCTATTTTGAGAGCGAGAACTATATAGACTATCCCCTGATTATTATATTGATGACTATATGTATGAATTTGCTTATAACAAATTAAACTCTTATTAAAGTGGTGAACATATAACAATATGAGTCGGTGAATATTGATATCAAGTCATCCATCTATATACAATTTCTTCGGTTTGAATATATTCTTTTTTTTTTCTTCTCTATGGCACAAATAAAGTCTCAATGTAGAATGGCTATCATCCTCTTGTCCAATAGTTTAGAGTGTTCTGTAAACTAAACAATTTTTGCCATTAGTATTGTAACCACATCTGGAGACGATATCTGTATTCTTAATATTTTTCAAGCATTCAGAACAGAGAAAGAAAAACAAAGAGTATATAAAGGCGATCGTAACGTCGTCCTCAAAATAATTCTAAAAAAATAATTAGTTTAATGTTAAATTGATTCGAATGTTTAATAATTGTAGGCCCATGGAAACACACTTTACTATTTAACTGTTGTTCATTGCTATAGGGACATAGTTCAAAAATATATTATAGTCTAAACTTTGGTGTGCGGGTGGCGCAAAATAGCCTAGAAAAACGATTTCATTTTTTTGAAACACGATCCATAACCTTCAGTGACAGGAACTTCTGGATATTTTTAATGCTTTATTGATTACTGGTAATGTACTAAAACTTTGGATAGAGGCAACATTAATACCAGTTCTCAAACCCGCTAAAGATAGCGCAGATCCTAACAGCTGTCGACCAGTTACACTCACGAGCTATGTGTCCAAAACAATGGAACGAATGATCAATTCTCGACTTGTCTGTTACTTGGAAACTAACACTTTAATGTCTCCCCTTTCCAAAGTGGCTTTCGATATGGCCGAGCACCAATAATCATATGGTTAAACTTAAAACAGTTATTCGCGATGCATTTATCAACAACGAACATTTAGTAGCTGTTTTCTTTGATTTAGAAAAGACCTATTACACAACATGGACGTACGGGATACTAAATGATCTGCACGATCTAGATCTAAAAGGCCGTATGTGCTCTGTCATGTGAAACTTTCTCTAAAAGAGATAATTCAAACTACGAATGGGCTCTACCCTCTAAGATATGCACGAGCAAGCGATGAGTGTGGCACAGGGCAGTATTTTATCTCTGACGCTTTTCAACATCAAAATCAATAGCATCACCAAGTGTTTGTCTCCTGGTGTGGATTGCTCTCTATACGTTGATGATTTTCCAATATGTTATCGATCAAGGCACACGCTTACAATAGAAAGACATCTACAGCAAAATATAAAGAAAATTCAAAATTGGGCCAGTGCTAACGGTTTCAAATGCTCGAAATAGACAACGATATGTATGCTTTTACGTCAGTTACGAAGATCTCACGATGAATCTAAACTCACGCTGGAAGGAATATATATTCCAGTTGTTGAGGAAACTAAGTTTTAAGGTATTATCTTCGATAGAAAACTGACTTTTATTCCACACCTGAAGAACATGAAATCTAAGTGGTTAAAATCTATATATATCTATTTAAGGTAGTACCGCACATTGTATGGGTGCTGATCGAAAAAAGATTCTCAGTTTAAATAGAACATTTATTCGATCCACACTGGACTATCGTTGCGTTGTGCATGGTTCAGCTAGATATTTATATTTGAAAACTCTTGATCTAATTCATCATCAGGGAATGAGACTCACTATGGGAGCATTTAAGACATCCCGATGTGAAAGCCGTATAACTGAAGCGAAATATCCACCTTTATCAGATCGTAGATAAACGCTTATCACACAGTATACTCTCAAATTAAAATCAAACCTCTCAAACCTGCTTGTTCGGCTGTATTTCAACCCAAATACAAAACTTTGGATGAAACAAACCCACCAATGCCATAAATTTCTTTGTCATTAGTATATCATCCAGCCTTGATAGTACACACATTGATCTTTCTAAAATTCAGAAAACGTCCATCTCAGAAACTCCAATATGGCTACTAATACAACCAAAATAACTTTTTACGCTACATGATGGAACAAATCTGAGACAAACGTTTCCATCTTCCACAAATCTTATCATGAACTCCTCATCGAATTATAAAACTACACAATAATTTATACCGACGGATCAAAGGATGAGGAAAAGGCTGTTGCAGCCTTCGTTAGTGAAAGTCACACAACGCAAGTTCGCTTACCAAATGGCACATCTTTTTGTTCAGCTGATATCAGAGCAATAGATCTCGCTCTGCAATATATCGAAAACAAACATATTTTAAACAGCATCATCGTCTCCGACTATTTATCAGTGCTTCAGTCATTGCACAATATAAAACCGGATAATCATTATTGAAAAAAACATACTCGTCAAAAATACTGAGCGGAGTGTCTCCATCAATATAATATGTTGATGGCTACCAAGCCATCTTCGTATTAAAAGTAACGAATAAGCAGATAGCGCTGCTAAAATGGCCCTTAATCAAGAACCATCTGATTTTAAAATACCGTATACTGACTTTAAACCTAGTATTAGAATGTCCTTACGTCAGAATGGCAGGCATTATGAAATGATGCAGTGAATAACAAACTTCATGCAATCAAGCCAACTCTAGGAGAATGGACTCCTTCCTACATAACCATGCGTAGGGTGGAGGTAGTCATTGCACTAATCCGAATTGGACATATATAACCCACTCCCACATATTAAAAGGTGTAGACCAACCAGAGTGCGGTACTTGCAATAAACCATTCAATATTGACCACATACTGACAGATTGTTTCGACTTGCAACCTATGTGCGATCAGTAATACAATGTGCATGGCATGAATGAACATTTTGATACAATAAACGTAAGTTGTATTCTAGAATTCTTAAAAGAAGTAAATATTTGTTCTAAACTTTAACTTGTATGCCATCCCGTTGAGAAGTTTTAAGTAATGTATAAACCGTCCATTACATTCAACACCTTTTCATATGTCATCATTAAGATACACCGTTTACTATCCCCGTTTATAGGGAAGCTTCATTTATTGCATGTTCCATCTTGTCTTTTTACTTTCAACTTTTTGGTTTTATATCGCTGGTCGATGCGAGATCTTTTATCACTTTTAAATAACCCTACATATGACCTTTTGTTTGGCGCTAAATAGCCTAATCGTGCTGATGCGCCGTACAATATAATCAATCAATCAATCAATAAATCAATCAACCAATCAATCAATTTTTAAAAGTGTTGATATAGCGGATAAAACTGGTAAAGACATTCTGATTAACAGTTTGTCTATGCACGACAACATGAGATGAAACTGCAGTTGACACAAGTAGCATGAGTTTAAAAGGGAACAAAACGATTTAAATATCAGTGTATATATTGATTTGTACGTTAGCATTTGGGTTATTTAAGTCAGAAGCCTCTCAAAAAGTTTAACAAATAAAATACAGTAGGTGATGCAATGCAGGTCGCCCAATTGCACGTCATACAGAAATCAACATTGAGCACTACAAGGGGATAAAAGCACTTACACATACACTAATTAACTTCTTACATCGACTAGGTGATAGTATGGTATGGGTTTAGTTTGTACATAACAGAATAAAGGTTTGACAACAAATGGATGAAATAAGCTGTGTGACTAGCTACACATATAAGAATCAACATTTAAAACTAAACTGGTAAGAGTTGAACATAAATCGAAATTAAACAGCGAATTAATGATATGCATTCAATGTAACAATTAGTATGATTGCATAGATTTAATTTCGTAAATTCGTCAACGAACATCTGATAACATTTCATTTAATTAGCAATATCTGTAAGGTCCCTCTGTATTTTGAATGATTTGAACATTATTAATAGACACATACATTTTGTTTTCACGTGTGTAGCATGGGAGCCCACACATACAGTTAAGCGATGTGCATTTGCCCCTCCCCCAATTTTACCTCTAAAATATCGTTGTATACACCATTAAAACAGTATGCCTAACCAATACATATTTGCGCCAATCCATTCCGAACATATTAATCTTTGGTGTAATCTGATTACACTTCCAGTGAAGAAATATAGTAAGACTCGCAGAACGGTTTAGCTTATTTGACAGGGACAGGTTCGCTCTCATAACATGGTAGTTTATGGTGATACAGAAAACAAAGTGTATTGAAGCGGAATAAAATATACACAGATGGAAAACTTAATACGAATAATTGCTTACTCAGAGGAGTATATGTTCACCAATAGTGTGGGTAGCTGTACTTGGAACATTGAGTGAAATATTGTAGTCGTATGTAGAGGGTCATCGAATAAAATCATTAGTGGTGAAAGGGGATTCATTAGGAACAATGGGGCCTTTATGTTAAATAGTGAGCTTGTACTATAAGGACAATGTGAATTTAACATAGGGAAATTAAACATGGGTGGCACTATAGCGGGACAAGGGAACGTTTAACATAGGTTGGGACTATAGAGGGAGAAGACAAATGAAAAATAGGTAGGGGCCATTGAGAGACAATATGAAATGTATAGGGACTGTCTAAGGGAAATAAGAATTGAACAGGGCTGAAGTCACGTTACTGGACACTGACACAAATGTTGCCATGAGCTGACCTCAGACGGGCGGAACAGTGTGACAAGGTGTTGACCTAAATTCGCATTAATCTAAGGACAAATATAGACATGGGAATAGAGACGTGGTTAGAGGCAGGGTTAGAGACATAGACATATACAGAGTACACATATATATCTAAACGTATTGAGTTCTTTCAAATACCCTAGCACAAGTTTCGAAATGTAGACATAGTGCGGAGCCTGTCTTCTAATCCGAATTGAGCTATCTCTGACGTCATATTCCCTATATAGGTGCACTAACGTCTGTGCCCAGTGAATCAACAGGACAGAGTTAGAACATAAGGGACACTAAGAAAATGCATTGGGGTACATAGGTCGTGGAAACGAGAAACGATGACATAGCATCGGCTACCAGAGCAAACGAATTCAGACTTCCAGAAGAGAACAATTTTAATTTGGATTTAATGGATTTGCTGTCTTCTTCACAAGAATGTGTTCAAGTATATTTTCCACCTTCTATTTCCATACCGTACTTCGATGATTAGTAACAGTAACATGAAGAATTGGATACTATTTTGCAAAATCAGAAGGATGCATAGCAAGCAATTCTCATTCGAAAATAACAGCGAGAAGAAGAAGAAGCAAGACGAAACCGACACGAAGAAAGACCAGAGATGTGACAAGGTCTAGGAGAGAAGATGACAGTGAAACTCAAATGCTAACGGTATTCATAGACATGTTAGCAAAGTTAAGGAGTCTGAAACAATAGGATCAGATTGATTTAATTCAACCCAAGACTTTCCCAATCCAATCACACCAACCGTTAACATTACCACAACACCTGAATTAATAATGATAGTGATCTCTACCAACTTACCAGAACATTGGCAATAAGGCCGTTAAAGGTATTAATAACCGTTTCAAAAAACAAACACCCAAAGGTCATTTTCAGGGAAACCATCTCTCTCGAAAAGAGACTACTCAATGCTTGCCAAAATCAGTTACAACTCAAAATGAATTACTTATATCCCATGATGGACGTGTGTGAGTGAGTGGGTGTAGGTTATTATTATGACAATACATGTCGAAACCAAGAGACTCTTACATTTCCTTTTTGTTATATTCTCTTTTAAAAGAAATTACAATCCAATTTCACATATCATCACTTGAAAAAAAAATTCTCCTTTTATATCTCTCCTTGTTTGAATTTATTCACTGTCCTCACTTTATTTTTGTCTTATTTTCTGTTCATTCTGGACATGACGGGTTCTTCCTTTCCGGAAAGTACTTCATTTTTTGGCATCGCAATAGCAGGTATGTTGACCTTTGTCGCTTCTGAAACTGTTCTTACTTTTGAAGTTTTTGACATTCTTAAGATCTACGGAATTTCTTCTGACACATATAGCAAGTACCTCAACTTTTATATCTAAATGAGCAGCAATAGTCCGACGGCTTCTTTATAGAAAACCATTGAATGAGCCTCGCAAAACAATGATCAGATGTTCGACCTGTGTTGGGTCTTCCATCATTATGGTAATATTGAGAGTGAAATGTATACTTTTATAGAAGATACTGATCCTGTATATAATGAAGACACTGCCCTTACACTGGTATATATTGGGCCATGTCGCTTAAAATATAATGTAATCTTTGGATATTCTGCAATCAATATGAAACGATCGAAACACTTTCGTGAAGAAAGGAGAAGAAAGTAAGACGCAAAAACGAGATCTATCGCCAGGCACAATAGCTGAAGTTTTAGCTCAAATTGAGCTCACCGATTTTGAAGATGACAAAAATGAGCCAGAATTCAGATTCAGAGAGTCAAAGTCAAACCGAAGTCCACCACCAGTAACCCCTGAAAACTAAAATAACATTTGAGAGACATACAAACGCTCCTCTAGAAATCTTATAACCAGGGCATACACGTTCACGTTTAAGTTAAAAAATTGCATCGATTACGTTGAAACGGCATTGTCGAGCCAAGGAAGATGATCGCTTTACACTTTCCATTTATCACGACAGTCTAACGTCTCCTGTTTTAATCGAATTTTGCAGGGCATCACAACTGACACCTTCCGGCATCGTAAACAAGAATCAACATGCTCAGTAATCCAATGATAAGTGTCATCATCAATGTAAAATCAACACTGTATATGACCAAAGTTTCTCTTGCGTAAGGACCCAGGGCACAAAAATGTGTTATTTGGGGACGAGTTCGCCAAACCCTATACAGCCTCATCCGAATTAACACCCGTCAAGACAAGATGTGTTTAGCCCGCACGATCGTGATTGGGTGAACGCATGCTGAGAGAAATAACACGGCATAATCTAAAAGAACCTGTCAAGCTATTCGAAAATCAAACCAAGCCAAGGAAGAAAGAGAAGCAGAATTTTCGTTACATCAAGGGGGGATATAAAAAGGCTGCATATCTATCTATATATATATATATATATATATATATATATATATATATATATATATATATATATATATATATATATATATATATATACCACCATGTCGAACAATTGTTCGCGTCGGATAATTCTGCGCAACAATACTACATTCCTGTAAAAATCCTATATATATTGAGTAAGAACGATCGTCCTTTCATTAAGGAGGTAATATTTATAAAGCGTACAAAAATATCCGACATTTCTACACTAAGTAAATACGAAAATTTGAAATCTAACTGTCAGCATAAAGACCCACTCCATGACCTTTTTGAACTTGTAACCTAGAATATCGAATTTACTTTGCATCTATTAGAATCATACAAAATATACATTATATAAATGATCGAAATGTATGACTTAAGACAATATTGCCTTCTAATCCAATTATCGAATTGTGCAAGAAGTTGTCCCATTCGTAGTTTTCTCGTCTACTATTGAACATGTCAACCTGCCGATAGAACGGGATTCTAAAGAAATTCCCCGACACATACATTGTTTACGGTTCCATGTTGTGGTTGATAGTTATGTGTTCCTTCTTTGCGTCGGTTATATATAATCTTTGTGTAAACGTATGCATCATGCCTGCTTTGCCGAATTTCATATTCCTTAGCATTGATTATACAGTTCCATCCTTGATATAGCATCATAATCATCATAGTCCAACCCTTAACACAATATGTCGTTGGGGCAGCACATTTCACATTAAAACCAATTCTCTCCATCTTTCCCTTATTTTTACTGTCCGTTGGGAATCTCCAAATATCATACATGACCACTCGTTTATGTTGTCGTCCCATCTTTATTTATGTCTGCCTCTTATCCTGCACCCTCGCACTTTGCCTTGCAAAATTGTTTTTGTCAATCCAGATGATAAGATCTTTAGGTATGTCTGTGCCACTTCCGTTTACGCTTTTTACAGAGGTCAAGAGGTCTTCGTATGATCTGATGGCTCGTTGGATCATGTTGTAGACTTCATTGTTGGTTAGGTGGCCAATGTATGAGATGCATATGATCTTGGTGTAGCATTTCATTTCCATGGTTTCAATTCTTCTTTATAGATCTGAAGTGAGCGTTCATGTTTCAGAAGCATGCAGAAAGATCAATATGATACTCGAGTACATCAGCCTTATTTTGGAACCGAAAGCATTATTGGTATCTTTCCATATTGGTCTCAACCTTGTTATTGCTGTTTTTGTATTGGCAATCCTGAAAAGTAGCTCTAGTTTGGAACACAAATAGGCGATAAATGATTCATAGTACTTGAAGCTTCTTGACTCTTTCCATATCAAGTCCACTGACGTTTATTCCTGATCTGATGCCATTGGTGTTCTTTTTCTTTAATTTGTCATCCTTACGCTGTTGAGGTTGTGTCGATGTGCTCAACCAAGTCAGACAGTTCTTTTTCATATCCTGCTAAACCATCGAAATCATTTGAGAATCGAATATTGGTGATTGTTATTCCTCCGATGCTGATAGTGCCCTTGTGGTCATGTATATCATCCTCCGCTATCATTTCCAGGAAACTATTAAGGATGTAAGTGACAGTATACATCCCTGCCTGACTCCAACTGTTGTTAGAAACCATTGTACTTTGCTGCCATTAAGGAGGACAACACTGGTGGCTTCGTCATATATGTGGTCAACAACATGCACCACGTCTGAGCTGATGTTGTACTTCCTCATAGTTGCACATAAAGGCCGCATACCATACTCTATCAAAGGAAATTTTAAAATGTATAAATACGTGGTATAGAGTATGCTAATGATGAAAGTATTTCAAGCAAAGAAGTCCGAGATTAAAGATTTGTTGTATGGGGTTCATCCCTGCACTGATGCGTGCATGCTCTTCAGATTTTTTTTTGTATATGCTTGAGGCTTTAGTCTATTGATAAATATCTTCAACATGACTTTGTTCTAGTGACGGTCACCCGATACATCACCATTTGCTACTAATGTACTGCCAGAAACTGTATTTCTTACGCTCTTCCAAACTCGAGCACTTGATATCCATCAAATACAAAAATGTGTGTGAGTTTGTGTTTGTGTGTACGTGTTTGTATATATATATATATATATATATATATATATATATATATATATATATATATATATATATATATATATATATATATATATATCTGTGACTGTGTGTGTGTGTGTGTGTGTGTGTATTTCTGTGTGTGTGTGTGTGTGTGTGTGTGTGAAAGAGAGTGAGAGAGAGTCATGAAACATTTGAGACATTATTCTAAGTACGAGCCTATTACGTTTTGTTCCTTATTAAAACAAAATTCAGTTTACAATTCAAACACAAATAGTTTACCCATGTTTGAATTATTAAACTCTTCCTCGCCGATTGCCATTTTAAACTGGTTCCACGTGTTTAATGCCCTAAATGGGCTTAGAAAATGAATGCCTGTTTTATATTCCATGTCGTTGCATGTTCTACCTAAAGGACAGTTACATGCCATACAGTGATCAGAGAGAGATAGAGAGAACGGAGGAGGCACGATGGTGGTTAAGTTACTCGTAGAACAGGAAACTGACTGCATTGTCCATGAACTAATATATAATGTATTAATTTGATGTATTTGACAATTTGTATCCGACGGAGCACACCCAATTTCAATATTCTGATTGTAACTTTGTGTCCTCTCACAGCGATATTATTGCATGTAAAAACAAAATACTGTTCTCAATGGCTACTAATTACATAATAGGGTTTATTCATCATATGACTGAAAAGGCACATGATGAATTGAGTAGAATAAAATGTGACGGTTTGCTAACAATGACCAGACAACTTCCAACGTATAAGAAGGACAAACAAAGATTAACAAGGATACAGTTTATTGACCCTCGACACCCCGATTGAATGGTGAGGAGGAAACGAAAGGGATAAACTTTATAAGCGATGGGAATAGTGAAAATATTAAGATTATTCATACCGTTCATTGCTTTAGAAAAATGTAACGTTTTTATTCAGTGGAAAAATTAACATGTTTATAGAACATGCCATATTGAGGAATTGTCTAAACTTATTAGTATATTATATAGCCGTAAATTATCATGGAGAGCAATCTATAATTTTCAACAAATGTGTTGATAACACAGGAAATCATACATCAATCAACCGATCCATCCATTCTCAAACCACGACACATCCATGCATATATATATATATATATATATATATATATATATATATATATATATATATATATATATATATATATATATATATATACATACATCGATACATACATACATCTATACATACATACATCGATACATCCATCCATACATACATGCATACATACATACAGGCATACATACATCCATACATCCATACATGCATACGTACG